>CAEGAG010174638.1:0-84515 GCA_903067065.1 Brachyrhaphis terrabensis
GAAGAGGAACCCGAAAACTCGGAGGAGGAACCGGGATCCTCAGAGGACGAACCGGGATCCTCAGAGGAGGAACCGGGAAACTCGGAGGAGGAACCGGGAACCTCGGAGGAGGTACCGGGAAACTCAGAAGAGGAACCCGGAAACTCGGAGGACGAACCGGGATCCTCAGAGGAGGAACCGGATAACTCGGAGGAGGAACCCGGAAACTCGGAAGAGGAACCGGACAATTCGGAGGAGGAATCGGGAAACTCGGAAGAGGAACAGGGAAACTCGGAGGAGGACTACTAGTTAAGTCGATATGACTTAACTATTTAATATGACTAGTTAAGTCAATATTATTACAATATGGTATTGTATATTGTATACAATACCAAAAGTATATTGGTATTGTAATACTATTGGTATTTGTACGGTACACAGCACACATAGTGTATTGTGTACACTATATTGTATAGTGTATACAATATACTATTGTGTACCAATAGTATATTGGTTGTATACTATTGGTTGAATCAACCAATAGGATGAGGGTTATTGCAACATATTGACTAACAAAATTACTGCATTCAAACATTAGTGTATAACATTAGTGTATAAAGTAAAATGGCCCAAAAATGCTATGGTTAAATGCTATCATCAACATCTGTGGTACCTCCTGTATGTTGATTTACTGAATAGACTTACTCTATTCAGTAGGATAAACATAGCTAATAATAAAAAAAATGTCTAAAATGCTTATTTTAGGTACAAAGCTAATGTTAGCATGACGACTATCCCTAGGAAGAAGGGGAAATAGCATGCTGACACTAGCAGTAGGATAAATGCTTTCAGTGGCATGTTGAAAGCATTTACTGATTGATTGTTCACCAACCATTAAGTACTGGGGAACATAGCTAATACATAAAAACTGAGAATGAAAAAAAAACGCCCATATAGATTGTAAATTATTACATTTTACAGACATTTGAATTAAGATTTATGCGAAGACACAAATAAGAAAAAGAACAAAAATCAGATGTTTACAAAATTTTATTCCAAATCCTAACAGCATTTGTGGAGCCAAACAGGAGAGTATTTTGTGCCCATACACGTTCAAACCTTCACACAGCCAACAAGCATTTAATCCCTTTGAGGTAATGTGCAAAAGCATTGAATGAACTTTGCTTACATTTGAAAAGATCCACCAATAAAACGGATCGCAGTCCCACAGATCAGGACTTTCGGCATTAAACATAAAAGACAAAAAGCAGAAAATGTAAACATTGGAACCAACATTTCAATTTCATGAAACTGAAATGTTTCAATTTCAATTGAAACATTTACATTGAAATTGAAATGTTTCTGTCAGTTCAGTCAGTGATGATATTACCAATAATATCTGTTAAAAAGGAATCATGATGACAAGAAGCAGCTAAATTACAGTAGTTAGTAAGAAACGTAATAAAAACGGATGATTCCTCAGTTACTTGATGATTGTTCTGTTTGCTCCAATATTGATTTAAAAGCTTTAAGAACAGATTTATCCTGCAGAACAAAACATTTAATAAACCTACTGGAACCACAAACAGGATGAATCTAGAGGGTTTGAACATATTCAGAACATCTTTTGGATTTTGTGTCTTATTCCTGTTTCTCTCATTAGGTTTAGCTTAAAAAAAAATGAAAGTGCATCAACATGATTTAGGTAGAAATGCATCAAACCGTGTTTATAAAATTCACAGAAATAAAAAGGAAATGGATGTATGTTAGATTTTTTTTTGGTTTAGCAGTTGGAATAAAGTCATTTAAACATTTTTCTAAAAGTTTTAGCTCAGTTTGTAGCCAGTAATGACCCAAACGGATCTGCAGGTAAACAGCACTGGACGGCTTGTTTAAGGCACTGTAGCTCAGTACCGAGGTAGATTTACGCACCACAACTGTCCGTCACTCACATGACTGCAGGTTTACAAACTTCAAATGATTGTTTTTGCCTATTCATTAAGCCATGATCAGAGTATGGAAGACTCATCCTGCCAAAATTGGCGCTAAAGACAGAAATAAATAAATGGCTTGATAATGTGCCAAATATTGCATTAAAAAAAATTAAAATAACTTTCCAAACTTATTTTTTTATAGTCATAAAACCTTTTTATTCATAATTTTCACTTATTAAATTAGTTTTTTCTACATTTTTATAATTTTTTCAATTGTTGTGGTCATTTTTTTTACCGTCATTTTATTTTGACAAATTGTGTATTAATTTAGTTACATTTTTATTTTACTGCCACTTTTTAAAATTATACATTTATTTCCTTCTGTAATTTTTCCTCTTTGCATTTTTTACCCTTCTGTTAACTAAACGAATAATTCATGTTGCACTGTATAATCAGATAAGTTGGGAAAGTTTTTATTTACTTTTTTAATAATTTTTTGGTTGCAATATTTGGTGCAATTACTTTACAAAGTCATCATTTTTCTCCACGGGTTTTGGCTAATTTTGGCAGGATCAGTCCTCCTTATAAGAAGATCTGAAACCCCACATCAACGAAGATTTAAAAAAAGCAACACTCAAATGTTACAGACACGCAACAGTCTTCTAAAAACAGTCAAGTAGTTTTAAAAAGCATCACATGATTCACATTCTGCAGATGCAGCCCAAAAATATTTCATCAACCATGAGGTTGTTTTATCCATCTTAAAAACTGTTAAACTGACATTTCCTGAGGAAAACAGCTGCCTATCAGAGGCAGCAAAATTAAACGATTAATTGCACAAAATACGGAGATTATTTAGTTAAAATTTAGAGCACTGAGTGGACTGAGCACTGTTTTAGAGCACTGAGTGTAGAAAGCCAACAGACTTATTGTAAAGATAATAAACCGTTAAATAGTGATTTACATTCACCCAACGTTCTCTACGTAGTTCTGCGTTCCCATACGGGAAACAGAACCGTGACGTAGCTCCGGATCTATCGGAGCTGCTGCAGGTCTGGGGAGTTGGGCGAGGACGGTGCGGTGCTGGCGGTGGAGACGCAGGAGGCGGCGATGGGAGGAAGCTCATCGCAGGCAAAGTACTCCTTCAGCGGGGCGAAGAGGTGGCGGATGACCGGCACGCTCCACGCCTTGCCCAGCAGCTTCTGTCGCTGCTGCCGGTTCATGTTCCTCGCGTCGGTGTAATGTTTGGGGAAACCAAAGATCCTGGAGAGAAGAGGAAAAAAAAGATCATGCGTTAGTTAATGTAAAGATGGCATCTGTTTCTAACCAACCAACGTTGGACAATATCGATTCAATCCCACGACACAGGATGAGATGAAAATAAAAACTATGAAGGAAACGAATCTGAAGAACAAAAAGAATGTAAAGAAGTAACATGATGAAAATATGAAGGCAAAGAATACAAAAAAGATAAAAACAAAGAATGGTTGTTTTACACGCCATCCGCAGCCGCGCTGCTGCAGCAGAACGATCCTTTAACAAAATGAAACCTGGAGATGAACATGTTAATTCAGTGCGCCACAGCAAAGGGGAAAATAATTCACAAAATCCATTAAAGTAAAACTAGACGTACTTTTTGCTCGCTCTTGGCTATGCTACACACAGACTCGTTGCCATGGCAACTACAACACCACCACTTTGTGTTTCAACACCAAAAATCGCTCAAACATTTCCCACACAGAGAAAAGAACATTCAGTTACAGTTTTATGTTTTCAGGTTTGATGTTTGTTTTCTGATTACTAATAAGTGATCAATGTGGTAGATTAGCTTCAATTAGCTAAGCTAATACAGTGGTGGTAAATTAGCTGCTGTTGCTAATAGCTAAGCTAACACTGCGGTGGTAGATTAGCTAATTTAAACACCTGCTCCACTGATGATCTGTCAGAGTTGCTGTTTAGGTTGCATTTTTTTTGTTTTTTTAACTGAACTGAAACACATTGGATTCCACAGCACATCTACATGTTATGGTTATCATAGTCAAGCTAGCATAATGGAACTACCTTCCTCTCTCTCTATTTTTTTTCTTAAATTTTTTCCTGACCTTGTTGACAATTAGTAGCAAAGCACTGCGTCAGTTTTATTTACATATCACGCTACATCTAGCGTGATATACTGATAACTTAACAGCTAAAACCGATGCTAATCATTATTAGCCAGCAGCTTTTTGTCCTGCAGCAGGCAAATGGAGGCGGGATCTTGACATCTCGCTGCAGGGAACCATACATTTACGTACTTTTCCAGTTCGGTGATCCAGAGGATGTCCTCTCTTCCGTTCTGCACGACCGGCAGCAGAGACACGTCCTTCCCCTGCTTCAGGGAGTTTGGATTTGTGGTGATCGTTCTCACTTTGGTTACCTGGAAATAAAACCCCCCACCAACAGTTTTGAGTTTAATCTGCCGGAAACAGAAGCAGAACCTCTGATACAAACAGTAAATGTGACTTTTCTCACCCTGGCTTCTCTGCCGAGCTCCAAACAGTCCTGCAGGTTCAGCTTGTCGCTCTGGGAGGCGATGATGGGCCTGTCGAGTTTTGGATCAGTCACTGCTTTAAGTATGTTATTCTTTTTGGAGAAATGTATTTTTCCCAGTATGTACACTCCAGTTAATGATTAATCGATTACTAAATTAGTTAATGATTATTCCAATAATTGAATAATAATTTTATTCCACAGTTTCTTTATAATAATTAATGAAAATAACAATTATTCTTCTAGATTACTAGCTCAGTGATTTAATGTTTAGTAGTTTTGACTTTACAAAATTAGCTGGTAGTTTTTACAAAGAAAAATGTTAGTAAAAAATAACATTTTTCCCCAAAAAATTTTAGGGTATAAAATACATTTCTACCAAACACATATAAAATATATTTTTACATATATTTCATTTTAAAAAATAAATAAAAATATCATAAAAGATATATTTGTTACAAAAATATTTTTTGTAAGAAATACTTTTTCGTAAAAAACAAAAAACACATATATACTTCTTATTTTTTAACAAACTTGAAATGTTTCTCAATATTTCAGAGTCAAAATCAAAAATTTCACATTTAAACTTAAACTGTTTCTGTGTATAAAAACAACAAAAAGTCACAAAACTCCAACCCAGGCAGGTGAGTCCACCTGTCCAGAGGATTTAAAACGCATTTATTTTATAGCCTTTCTGGTAGTTTTAATAAAACAAAGCAGAAGTCCTGACTGCTGTTGTCTCCACTGCCTCACCTGCTCATCCCAGGAATGTTTCCCCAGAAGTATCGAGCTCTGTGCGCCGGGCTCACCTTGACCGCGTCCACCAGCACCGGGTTGCACTGTAAAAACACAGAAACCATCAGCTCCTCAAACGCTCACACAGCTCCAGGCTCAGCAGGCGTGAAGCAAACCTCCAGGAAGCGGCAGATGTTGACTTTGTCGTGCGTATTCATGAAAACTACGTTCTCGAAAAGCCAGAAGAACGGCCGCTCGTCGTCCTCTTTGGGCTTCAGCAGCTGCAGGATGCGGTAAAACTCAAAAAACAGTCTGCCGGTGCCTTCTGAGAGGACAAACACATAAAACAGATTAACTACGGTTACAAACATTGTTTGTAGAAACTT
Organism: Brachyrhaphis terrabensis; assembly: GCA_903067065.1. Lineage (NCBI taxonomy): Eukaryota > Metazoa > Chordata > Actinopteri > Cyprinodontiformes > Poeciliidae > Brachyrhaphis > Brachyrhaphis terrabensis. The sequence goes on from CAEGAG010174638.1 coordinate 5,564, forward strand.
CTAGTTTTGACTTAAATGATTTTAGAAAGTCAAACTTTAAACATTAAATCATTTATCTACTAATCTTAAAATTTTGGAAGAATAATTCTGTTATTTTCATTAATTATTATTGAAACAACAAGGGCTAAATCAATTAATCGTGATTAATTGATTATTGAAATAATTGTCAGTCAATTTAGTAACAGATTCGTAGTTTTGAATTTTGAACTCAAACTAGTAGTTTTTAAAAAAAAAAATTTTTAAACACAAAAATATATTTTCTTTTAAATATACAAAAAATATTTATTGTGTACAACATGCAAAAATATATTTTAAACAAAAAAATATATATTTATGTAAAGAAAATAAAAAATATATGTATATTATATATATGTAAATCTATTTGGATACGTTGGGCTGAAATACGAACCGTAGAGGCCTTTCCTGAGCGGGTTTACGATGGACAGATCGTTGCAGGGGCTGCCACCAATCAGCAGGTCGAACGGCCCCCACTTCTCCAGCTGAATTTAAAAAATAAAAACATAAAATAAATTTAAATGAGTCGCTTTTCATTCTGTGTTCAAACCAGAAAATGTTGATGGACATTTTTTTTTATTTATTCTTCAGAAAAGGGAAAGTAAAGCAGCAGATTCAACCCACCAGCTCCTGGGAGACGAATCGGACGTCTCCAACATGGATGATCTTTCCGTCGTGGTTGATGGTTGCCACGGCAACCGAATCTTCGCAGACCTCGGAGGCGACGTATTTCTCCACCTTGAAGCCGAGATCCTTCAGCACCAAATAGCCTGAGAAAAACAACGTGAGGAGAAAAATTTTTTATTTAAATAAACCGGAAACAAAAACCCGTTTGGTATTTAATTTAATGTTCCCCAAATTAAAAAGATTACACCTGAAAACTGAAATTCAGTTAATCAGTTTTAGTTCACATAAAGTCTCTGTTCTCAGAAAAGTTTAACCTTCGGGTGTGGAGCAGAGATGGTGGAAAAATTAACAAAACGAACAAAAAAACAATAATAATCGTACCGCAGATAGGATAGTGCACAGATAATATTAAAATGTAATACTGTAAACACAAAGAGCAAAAACCATAAACATGAACAAGAATACAGAAACCATAGAAGATTAAAAATAGCAGAAATACAAAGAACAAGAACATGACAGAGAATACGAGGAACAAAACATGAAGAACAGGAATAGAAAACTACAAATTTGAAGAATATAAAGAATTCAAATAGAAAAAAAATTAGTATGAATGAGAAGAACAAAGAACACAAAAACCAGGAATGTGAAAAATGTAAATAAATATACAAAAACAAAGAACAATATGAAGAACCAAAAGGAAGAAGAATTCAAAAACAAAAACCACAAATAAGAAAACGAATACAAAACAAAAAATATAACAAAAAATATTAATAAAAAAATACCAACAACACAAATCGGCACAAAATATAAGAATTTATAGGATTGAAGTTGAAGTGATCAGAACTTTCTGGTCTGCTGGTCGGGACGCTCACCGGTTCCGATCCCGTCGAACAGCGACAGAACCCGCAGAGGTCGGCGCATCTTGGTGGGGACAGACGGGTAGACCCGATGAGGCTCCTGCACCAACAACACACAGCTAATTATCCATTAGCTTCATTTACCGTTTAATCTGCGGGATGTTTGAGTCACATCCTCATCCCACCAACGCTGCTGCTGTGTGCACCAAGATCGGGTCGCACTCCTTCATCATGGTTACACATCAAAACAGAGTTTTCTGGGCCATTTTATAGCACAATCATGTAATTATGTTACATTCACTCGTTATAAAAATGTTATATGTGTGAAATTTGACTTTGCCTTGAAATTGAGGCTCTGTCTCTTTAAGAACTCCTACTGTTTCTGAAGCTCCGCCTCCAGGAAGTCATCCTCTATTGGCTCCTCTGTTAACCCTTTAACGTTTTTACCAGCGTCGCTCTGAGCAGCAGCTCCTGTAATGAGCTCAGTTTGCTAATTGCTGCTGGCTAGTCTGAAGGAGCTGGGAGGAGCGGCGCCTTGAAGGCGGGGCTAGGTCCACCCAGGCGTTTTGCAGCTGAATGGTTGCCATGGAGATCACAGGATCAAGACAACACTCCAAGTATAGCATAATGTAAACCCCTTTGAGATTTTTTAACATCTTCGCCAGGAGGACCAGTAGGGGGCGCTATCACACTTTCACCATCAGCTGAATACTCACAAACTCCATGGCGCTGTTGTTGGCAAACATCTCCTGGATGCGAAACCTCCAGTCCTCCCTGGGGACCAGCGCGCCGTGCGGCTGGTGGGGCTGGCACAGGTAACAGATCCACGGATCCACGACCTTCAGAGAGTCAAACGTCTTTGGACCAACCAGGATGTTCAGACAGTCCTCACAGAAAGACCTGCAGACCAAACGGACCGAGACTAAACCTCCTGCTCTGCATGGGCTGCCTGGGGCAACGGAGACCAACCTGTGGCAGCCATCTTGTCCGCAGAGAATGACCTCCATGCCGTAGCAGCAGATGGTGCAGTAGGACTGGTATCCGTCTTCGTCGTAGCGGTACAGCGTCTCTGTGAAGTTATCCTTCAGAAGCAGAGAGCCGGAGTTTTAAACCACAGCTTTAATTTGGACTGTTGTATGAACACCAAATAAGAAATCATCAACGAATCAAGAAGCTTTTCACCCTTTTTGTTTTTTAAAATATTTACAGTTTGCAGAAGCAGACATGATGCTGAAATTTAGCTGGATGATAAACTGTCCCAGAATTTACTGCGATAAATGATAATATTGTCATTTTGAGACATTTTTCAATTAATATAAAGGTAGAGGCATAATAATGCCACTACCTCAATAGTGGCATTATTACCAGCAAATTTTTTTATTTGTGCTGCTTTCGCTTTGATATTAATGAAATTTTAAAAGGTCAAAAGGTCAATCACTTTATCCAAATATAATAAAATTGGTGTCAAGTAATTTTATTTTTGCTGCCATCATTTTAAAGAAAACCTGACAAGTTTGATGTCAATCAATTCAACTACGTTTGTGCAGCAAAAATGTTAGTTTGTGCTGCTTTAAAGAGATTATTGAAAGTTTAAAAGGTCAAAAGGTCAACCACATTACCCAAATGTAACAACAAAGGTGTCAAACGTTTGTGCAGCAAAAGGTTTCTTTTGTGCCGCTATAATTTTAATGATATTAATAAATGATTCCAGGTCATGAAAGGTCAACCAGCCCCCCACATTACTCCAATCTAACAAAACTATCAAATGTTTGTGCAGCAAAAAGTTTCTTTTGTGCTACTTTTGCTTTGAAGATATTGACGATGACCTGTGGAAACTTTTTTATTAATATCTTTAAAGTGGTAGCAGAACAAATAAAAAATGTTTGACACCAGTTTTGTTAGCTTTGAAGAAGGTTTGGGGGCCATCTTTACTCAGGTAGTTTGTGAGAAACGTAAAAACCAGTTTAAAATATTTTCTGCTGCAAAAGGAACTTACTTTGCACTTCAAGCAGAGGCTTCCTTTGAAGAGCGGGTGGGAAATCTCGATTTCTTTGGTTCCGCAGCACACACAGAAATCTGCAGGTAAAACGGCAGGAAGACGTGAGACTAAATTCACAGAACGACAGATAAACTCTCACTGCGAACACCGACCTTCGATGTCGAGGTTTAAGTCCAGGATCTGATTGATCGTCTTCTCTGTAAAGAGATCATTTGGTCAATAGTGATAACAACCACCACTCTTCCTCTGTTTTGTTCATGAAGCAGCAGAAAAACTCTTTTTGGACGTTTGCTCTGCGCACCATCTGGGCTAATGTTAGCTTAGCAAAGTAGAAGAAGACGCACGTTTACTGAAAGCTTCCTGCTTTAAAAATGCATAAAATACGTTTCAATACACTGCATTTATCTATTGAACTGTTGGAGTTTTGTTAATTAAACCTATAATTAGAAGTGGTTTCTGTTGTTAAACAAGGAATTCTGGATAATTAAAAACAGAATTTGGGGAAAAAAAATTTAAGTTTAATTTGTAAAAGCTAACTGAAAACAGGCAGTAATGTTTTAACTTCTGGTTTCCACTGGGAATATTAAAACTCTGGTGGAATATTATTTAGTTATAACATTATTTTTAGCCTATTAGAGGCTGTGAATCACGTTTATTTATCATAATTGCCTGCCATATTGTTTTCAATTATAATGCAATAAATTAACTCAATTAATTTTACTGTCCTGCAGTTCTTTCTTTTTAAAGGTGACCTGTTATGTTTACCTGGTTTAGGATAGTTCTATTGTTTTAGGGCCTCTGTCACTTTAAATCCAAATTAACTGCTGCCATTACCTAGCAACAGCAGCGGAACTCTGCCCGTTACCTAGCAACCTGAGCTGAGTTCCAGCATGTTAGCTCAGCTGGTTTTGCCACTGTATGTGCTGTACAATGGCTGCTGGAAAAGACTGGTGCTTAGCTGTTGACTTACCACCCAGAAACTACTTGCTGCATTCTTGTTGGTTGTGCAGGAGGCTCCACTTCTGCTTTTCAAAGATGTATGGTTATATGTTTCCTCATCCATTTTCACAAACGAGTGTAAACGTTGAATTTGGCCAGCAGCTCATTAGGATTTAAAGTGACAGAGACCCTAAAACAGTTCAGATTCAGCAGAACTGAGCAGACTGAAATCTTGTTATCTAAGAATGATTTTGTGCACAAAATGTAATGAACATGTTTTGTATAGGCCACAAGCTATCCTAACCTGATCGAGGCTTTAAGCTCTGAGGACGTTTTTAGAATCACTTCCACTTCCTTCATTGATAACTACCAATAACTACTAACGATCCCATCGATCTGTCATGGAGCGACCGTCAGTTGATGTCCGTCCTACCTCTAAGTTTCTGGTCCGGCTGCGTGTACACGCTGCTGGTCACGTTGACCTTATTGTACGTTTTGGTGTAGCTCCTCTTCCTCTGTGGGACAAAGTCTGGCGACATGTCGTTATCCTCTCCAGACAGCCAGCTGTAGCTCTTCTTCAGGCTCCGTCTTTGGACTTTCTGTTTCTGCCATTTGCTTTTCACCTGGTCCCACTCTGCGACCCACTTGTCCTTCTCCATCTGGGATCTTTCCTTTCCCTGCTTCCCGCTGTAGGGAGTCGGAGGTTTGGACCTTTTTCCAGCAGAACCCGGTCCCGTTTCCCCGTTGGTTTTGGAGCTGGAGGGCGGATCTCCGGGAGCACACGACAGTCTGTTGAGCAAGACGGCTACGTGTTTCATCTTGATGCCATCTTTGTTCTCCGTCGGAGTGGAGGAGGCAGGAGCTGGGTTGGACTTTTCAAAAAGTTTCTTTTTCACCTTTGGCCTGGTGTATGTTTTAACAACACCTGGAACACACACACACACACACACACACACACACACACACACACACTGAATAATCACTTTTTTACACAGAAAATCAAAAATCAGATAAAATTTTATTTGTATAGCACATTTTGTTTTGACACATCCACACATTTATCTGTTCTAAGCATTTTTTCAGTGATTAGATGGGTCAAAGGTCACCTGGTGACATTGTAATGTGTATCATCTGCACAGTTATGGTAGCTAATATTATTTCCTGTTATAACCTGAGCTAGTGGGAGCATATAAATATTGAATAAGAGGGGTCCTAGGATTGAGGTACCCTACACGTGACCTCTGACCTCTTTGATGAGAAGTTTCCAATTGAAACAGAGAAATCCCTGTTCTTTATGCAAGATTCAAACCAGTTGAGCACTGGACCGGAGAGTCCGGCCCAACTCTCCAGTCGATTCGGTAAAATGTCGTGATCAACGGTGTCAAAAGCTGCACTGAGGTCCAACAGCAGTGACCTGTGAACTGGGCGAAGTCCATTCGCCCAGTTCCAGTACGTGAGGCAGACGACCGTCTGCTTTAAAGACTTAAAGCTGCAGTACGTCACTTTTATGAAAATATTTTTTACATATTTGTTGTAACTGTAAATAATCAGAGAAAAAAAATCAAGCAACTCTACCTTCTTCCAGAGGTAACTAGCAACAACCAATCAGAGCCAGGAGGCGGGTCTTAGTGCTGTCAATCACAATCTTGTGTGGCACTGATAGTTTTTCCCTATTAGCACTGCTAAGCTAGTTAGCATAGCTAACTATGACGGTTTTCATGTTTCTACGCCATTAGCTTTCTTAGCAGCACGTATGTGAGGTTGACTGACAGCGCTAAGACCCGCCCCCTGGCTCTGATTGGTTGTTTCGGGATTGTTTCTTCTTCAGCTGAGGGAGGAGGTGGAGGAGGTCGATCTTTTCACAGATTATCGGTCTTGCATTATACTGTCACAACAAATGTAAACATATTTATTATAATAGTTACATACAACAGCTTCAACAAAATACTCCTGGATCAGTTCTTCTGTTTCTTTTTGTGCTCTGCAGAACCAGAATCTGAACCAGGTTCTAGTTCTGCTGGACTTTTCTTCTTGTTAAAGGGAAGTTTTTCCTCTCTACTGTTGCCACATGCATGCTTACTGACTCGATTCGATCTGATTTTAAATTTTCTTGAAAATAAAACTGATCTTACAGAACTGCTTGATTCAATTTGCATGATTTATTGTTTCTCTTTTTCTACTAGAAACTGGATGATAAAAACCTTCAGTCTGGTCTTTTAGTCTCAACCAGCTCTTTTTTGAAGTATAATTTTGCTTACAGAGACTTCATAATTCATTTTATTTGTTGTTTTTGTTTAGTTACTTAGGATATTTAAATGTTTTCCAGTTCCAGTAACGCCGGAGGATGACGCGGCCGCACCTTGTTTAGGTTTGAGTCCATCCGGACCGGTCGGCTGAAAGCCTCCGAACGCCCAGTCCAGAACCTGCTTCAGAACCTCTTCGCTGTCCTGGAGCAAAGGAGAAAACTTCTTCCCACAACGCATCGCTGCCTCCTGCAGGACACAAACGGAAATGCTTCAACCACAAAATAAAAATATTTTCTTCTGTACAGAGAATAAAAAACGTGATGCGTTCTCTGATGTTTGACCTGAACAACATAAAATTCAACAACTTTTCCAACATTTTCAAGGTGAGTTTTCAAAATTTTCCAGCACCACAGTTTGGAGATAAAATCAATACAAATGAACTAAAACAATTATTTCAATTCACTGTTTTATATTATTCTTAATAATTTAATAAAGTCTACAGCAGAGGGACTACAAGAGGGACCTGGGACTTCTGCCCAGGTCCCTCTTGAAAATGAGATCCAGATCTCAACGGGGTTTACCTGGTTAAATAAAGGAAATAAAAAAAATAATTTAAAAAAAGCAGGGACAACTTAAACCAAAATATAGTAAAGTTTTATGTTTTGAAACGTCTCTCACACCTTATGTGAGAACAAGCAGCTGCCACTAGTCTATAGGGTCGCCTAGAGCAGCTTAGGATACAGACCTGCAGCGACAAGAGGACGGCCTCTCGGTAGGTGACCAGGGTTGCAAAGGAGTTGGCGCAGAAATACTGGCTGAATGCAGCAAACGGCTTCAGAGACTTGACACTGACCTGCAATCGGAGACAACATGGCGGAAGTTTTACCATCTGCAGAAAAACGACCAACCAGTAAGAATGAAGCGGAAACAATGACCTGAGAGCACATTCTCTGGCCGTACCACTCCACCATCCTCTTCTGAGGGAGATGGACCTGGCCTTTGAAAGGAACGACGACGCCGGGCCACGGGGAGAAACCCTCGATCTGACCCCAAACCAGCTCCCCCTGCAGGCGAACACAGGAATTACAGGCACATGAAGCCATTTTGTAGCACAATCAACTATCTATGCTACCTTCAGTTGTTCTAAAAATATTTTATATGTCAAACATGACGTAAAAGAAATGGGGTTGCCTTGAAATGGGGCCTCTGTCTCTTTAAGATCCTGTTATTTCTGAGGCTCCACCTTCAGGAAGTCATCCCAACATGGCTCCTACATTAACCCTTTAAAAATGTTTTTACCAGCACTGCTCTGAGAAGTAGCTCCTATAAAACTTCTTGCCACTGGCGGTCCACAAAATTCATAAAATTAAAATGCAAAAATTAGTTAACCATGATTTTCTGCTCAACATTAAACATTTTTATTAAATCTGACTAATCTGTACATCATTAAAGCTATAGTAGACTGTTGTCTTATTAAAAGATAAACAGACAATTTTGGGTCATCAATTGTTTTCTGTTTTGTTGGCCAAGTTTTTATCATTCTTGACTTGTAGCCAGGGGCCAAACAAAATCCTTTCAAGGGCCACAAATGGCCCCAGGGCCACAACTTGGACACCCCTGTCCTATATTGAGCTCAGCAGTTTCACCAGGTGTTTGCTAATTGCTGCTGGCTAGTCTGAAGAAGCTGAATGGGGGAGGAGCTTCATCCTTGAAGGCGGAGCTAAGTCCAACCAGGCGTTCTGCAGCTGAATGGTTGCCATGGAGATCAAAGGATTTCTCAAACATGAACGAAAGAATCAAAGCAACACTCCAGGTGTGTTTGTGATGAGGGAATAATATTTTTACATGATGTAAAGCTTCAAAAAAGTTGATTTTAAACTTTTAAGTAAAAGTTGCAAAGTTGACTCTTCAGTAAAAATCTCTGGATTGGCCTGGTTCTGCTTATTATGAAAGAATTGGTAATAAACAGACAAAAACTTTGTGTTATACGTAATATTTTCAATTCTAAGAAAATCATATTGGTTAAAATTGTAAAAAATAAAAAAATCAACCACATGTACTGGAGAGGAAAAATTCATGAATATCCTACAAAATGGCTGAACTATGTGCCTGGAAACAATAATAATGCCTCTTTAATTTGTTGAATTTGTCTGAAAATATCAAGCATTTATAAAAGTGACCTAAGTCCTGCTCTTCTAACTGAGAATAATGGGTTAAATCGAGCCTGAGAGAATTTGAAACCTAGATTTCTTTTTCTTTTAATACAGCAAACATACAAAATCCATTTTCCATTTTGGATCTTTGATGAATAAGAAACAAAAAAGAAAAATTGGACTACTTTAGTTTTGGGCACCCCTGACATTCTGTAACCCTCCCCATGTTCATCAGAAATACACTTACAATGGATTTTTCTGCACAACCCGGTAGTTTTGTTGTCGAATTCCAGATCAGATCCTCTTCATCGCTCGTCACGATGAAGATAAACTCTCCCTGATGAATTCCTTCACCTGCAAAGCAGCACTAAATGAGCAGGACTTGCAGCAAAGCAGAAAGATGTAGAAAAGATTCACGTTTATTGTCTTACCCGTCTTTGTCCGCTGGCTGGCCGGAGACGTCATGGGCTCCTCTGTGATGTCAATCACATCTGATAAAACCCAGCCAGAGAATAAGCTAATGGAGCTACAGCGGACCCAGCTAACGTCCAGGTAAACTGGGGAGTCCTACCTGAGGAGTTGTCTGTGTAGTCCATCTCATCCACACTCCTGTTATGTTTCATCTTCTGATATATTAAAGGCTTCGCTGAAAGACTATTATCGTCCTCCGATGAACTCTCATCATGTTTTACTGTGACTTTCTGGCAGCTAAAAGCCTCCAAAGAAGCTAGTTTCTTCCTACCGACTGGCGATAGTCGTCCCCAAACCTCCATGTGCGGTGAGGCCACGGGAGTTTTCTCCCTGTAGGGAGGGATTTTCAGGTTCTTGTAGGCCTTCAGAGAGGTACAAACACAACTCAGATCTTCACAGCAGTGACAATAAAACCAGTGGTGGGCACTGCCAACTATAATGCCAGCTGCGCTAACCCTAAAGCACTAATAATAAACATCAGTTAAGCTAAAGCGCTGCACACAGTATTTAGCAAAAGCTAACTAAAACATTGACCCAAGTCAGTATATAGCGGTAGCTATTGCTAAGGCGATGTACCAACAAAATTCATGTGCTATACCAACATGGTATTTAGTGAAAGCTAACACTAAATTACTATAGCAGTACGGTATTTAGCATAAGCTATTGTTAAACGCTATATCAATAGCTAATGCTGAGGAGCAGTACCAACACAGTATTTAGGAGAAGCTAATGCTAAAGCACTATACCAACACACTACAGGACCTGTATTAAACGGTCCATGCTGCTCACTCAGGCCACCTCCAACCCATTCTTTAATCAAATGTGAATTCAACATGGCTTTTGCAGCAGCCACGTTACAACTCACCTTAGCAAACACCTGTGTCTGTTGCAGAGAGCTGGGCAGCGCCAGGAGGGTCAGAAACAGCTTGTGCAGAGTGGGCCACGGTTTCATTTTGTTCAAGATCTGCACAGACAACAGCAGAGACTGATGGTTTGATCTGAAACTTCACCAAAATAAACTGAATTTTCCATCTTTCTGAGGCGCCGTGGACAAACGACCCAAACAACGACATTCACCACTTCATTTCCACACCACATTTAATCCCAGCTTTGACCTCTTACCTTCACCCAGCTGCTACATTCGTCACTGCTGCTCTGTTCCTGGATGAGCTTCCTGAAATCGCAGCAGCTGCGTTCCAGTTCCACCTCTGGAGGTCCAGCGGCGCAGAGCCCCAGCTGGACGGCCATCACTGACAACACCTCCCAGGGAAAATGTTTCTCCTGCAGGACAGAGAGAGAGTTCACCAGAAAACCACAGCAAGCACTTACCATGTTCAGGTTGCCCAAAGGCAGGCCACAACATAAAACACAGACAACTTAACAATTCCTACTGTATTTGCTGGTTGTTTAGCAAAAGTCTTTAATCGGAGAATTTTACAGATTTGAACCAGGTGAAGCTAAAACTATGGCACCTGAGGAGTTCTGGGTGGAAAATATTTGCAGATAAAAAAAGGTTTTTTTTTTATCTTAAATGCAAAATCTATTTATATTGTGCAGTTTAATTACTGCTCTCAAAGTGTTATTTCAGCAAATTTAAAGTTTTAGTCTGTATACTCTGAATACTAAATTGGTAGACGATTGGTTCGATAATCGATTGATTGAGATTAATCAGTTCAGAAGTATTTCTATGATTCAGGAAGTAATGGATGATGGTATTCTTACTGTGATACTTTCTGGATTTTTCAGCATCAGCCCGATGTTCCTGAGCGTCACGTCTCCGAGCGGGCCGGGAATGCTCTCCACCAGACTCTGAAGAGCGGCTCTGTAGAACGCCTGGGCGTCCTTCAGGAACCGGGCCAGGTTCTGCTCCCCCAGACTCGGCCCGAAGGCCAGCATGAAGTCCGACGTGCGCGGCCCGACGTTCATCTCGGCCACGGGGAGCAGCTCGTCACCGTGAAGCAGGTCCAGCTCCCGCTGCGGCAGGAAGGAACGGAAATTTATCACAATATTTTGTAACACTATTTTAACAAAAATATAAATGGTGATAAAATAACTACATATTGCTTCTTTTTTTAGTTAACTGCATGACAGAATTCAGCACCACAAACATAAAAACTTGTTTTGCATATTTGAAATGCAACCAAACTGGTGGGGGGAACTTTCCTCTTATCCACAGATTTCTCTCCATGTTTATTTTTAAGCACTTAAGGGGAGAAACTTTAAACTGCTGTGGAAGTTACTCAGCAGGTTGTTGCTAGGTAACCAAATAATGAGTGGGACAATGCCACACTCTTTGCTGATTGGCTGATTCCCCAGAATGTTCTGTGTATTTCAATATATATTGTTATTGACTTATTGTCCAGTCCTGTAAGCGATACGGTAAGTGCCCACCCTGACGAGGAAGCGGTCGACGGCGTGCGGCTGGCAGATGCTGGCGGTATAGGACTGCATCAGGATGGAGGTGAGCTGCAGCTCCACGCTCAGCTCTGCGATCCCGGACTGTTGCAGCTCGTTCAGCGCCCTGAGGGGCTCCAAGGCGTGGGACAGGAACAGGAACTGCAGCCGAACCGCGTCGTCCAGCAGACGGCTCTGGATCGACGCCTCCGTCTCATCTAGCGATTTAAAATACTCCCGCAGGTCCTGCCACCGGGCGGCCATCTTCTGCAAGCTGTGGGTGAGGAACAGATACTGTGGGACGTGCGGCCCGGTGTCGGCGAACACCTCCTTCAGGCTGTCGTTGATGGACGGGCAGATGGAGTAGTGGCGGTGGATGTCTGTGATGAGGTCGACGGCGTGGCTGAAGGCGGCGGTGAGTCCAGCCTGGCAGGTGCGCGCCGCGATCCCCGGGATGCTGCAGAGCGACACCAGCTTGGGGCTGAACGCCTGCAGCCGCGACACAAACACCCGGCTCAAGCCCGGCTGCGGCGTGCTGCAGTAGAACGCCGCCAGGTTGGACAGCGGCAGCTCGTACTTCCGCAGCGCCTCCACCAGCAGCCAGGAGTCCGAGTCGGCGACGCGCGCCATGGCATCCGTGTCCATCGGCTGGCGAGGGTCGGCGCTGTCGGTGCTCATCTGTAGCGTGTGCAGCAGCTTCACCGCGCTTCGGCATGAACGCTCATCGAAGTATCCAATCAGCAGGACGCTGGCGCTGCGTCCCGCGCCCAGCTCCACACCTACGTACAGGTAGACGCAGTACGGCCGGTCGGTGACGGCCACCATGATGTCCTCCGGCTCCGCTGAGTAAACTTCATCCTGGAAGTAAGTTCTGATGAAGTTCACCAAATCGTCTGGGGGAAACTGCCTGTCAAGGCGCTGGATCTGCTCCTTCACCTGAACCTCCTGCTTCAGATCGGGTTTCTGATCCGTCGACATGTAAACCAAGTCCTCGTCATCTTCTGACGTCAAATAGATCACATCCAAACTCTGGCGGGTTTTCACTGCTGCAAAATCCATATTTACAGGAAGTTCAGTGTTCTGGGAGAAGCAGGTGGGACGAATGCTCACCTAGACCTAAAAAAAAAGGAAGAGTTATCCTTAAAAATTATTTTCTGTGATGAAACATTCTTTAATAAATTAGAAGTTTCACTGGAACATAACCAAAACCATCAGACTAGGCTGAAACGATTAATTGGATTAATCATGATTGATTGTTAGGCCTGTCGCAAAAAGCAATAAATCAATTAATCACATAATAAATTAAAACAAGCTCAATAATTTCAATTTGCAAGATTTAGCATTTCTCTCTTTCTGCCAAAAACTGGATGATAAAACTCTTCAGTCTGGTGTTTTGGTCTCAACCAGCCCTTTTGTGGAGGACAATTATGTTTTACAGAGACTTTATAATTTATTTTATTTGTTGTTTCTGTTCTTTCGTTTATTTATTTTGGATATTTTAAAAGTCTTCCAGTTCCTGTGTTAAATGTTCATTAGGATATAACGTTTGTTCATTTTTGAGAAGGTGTTCATGCATTATTAAGCAATTACTATTATATTACTGGAAAATTTGTTTATCGCAATAACTTCTGGGACAATTTATCGTCCAGAAAAATTTTGCTATTGTGTCAGGCCTATTAATTGTGATTAATCTATTGTTGATATAATTATCAAACAATTTAATAACTGATTAACTGTTAACTGGTGTAAAAATCCCCCCAAAAAGACAGCGTTATCAAAAACGACATTTTTTATAAAAAAAGAGGGAAATTAGAATGGATAAAAGTACTAAAATCCTGTCAGAAAAATAAATAAATAAGGAATATCTTCTACCTAAAAAATATGACAAATGATAATTTAATTTATATCGTATATAAGCATTTCTGGTGGAGTAAACATTGCGAATAATTTACATTTTACTTTTGAGGAAAGGTCCATTTTCTTCCGACTCCAGTCAGGGTCATTTAAATGCTCTGACATCCTACGTGTCTCCAATTGGTGGTGACGCGGTGACGTCATGCCAGTTCCACCAATCGGGTTGAAGTGGGAAACTTTTCAGCCAATACAAACAATCCAAATAACTTTCCAAGATGTGCTTAAAAGCGAAGAAAACATGGAACCGGGCAAACTGGGGGGTTCGGGATAAGAACAATACCAAACGAAACAATGAAGCCTTAGCTGAACTTTCGCTCACCAATCACACAAGAATGACAACACTGAACAACATAAACTTCATCAAATTGCAACTTATTGTAACGCTGAAGTTACGGATAACTAGTATTTAAATGGTCCGGAATACCAACGCCGAAAATCTAAATTTTAAGGGTTTAAAATGGTTAAACGTGAACCTAAAGATGGTTTAAAACACAACTGGCCCATTCACTAAAGAAACAACTGAAATCGTCTTGTTTCAGTCTTTTACAAACAAGACTCAAATTGTTTTGAAGAATATGCAAAAATACAAACCAATTACAAAATATCAATTTTCGTATGTTTAAAAATAGGGTAAAAGTTTTAAGTTTGTACACAATGGAGAATAACTTTGTCCAAGTTTGGTCATTGTAAGTATTTAATTTAAGGAGCTCATCACAAGTAAAAAAAACCTGCGAATTAACCCTTTACTCCAATCAGACGATAGCTTCTGCGTCGCTTATTGCGTACAAGTACGTTTAGTGAAGCAAACCAAATAATGTAGCTACATTTCGATGAAACAGCGGTCTAAATTGTCAAGCTAGATTGTTTGTCAATGTGTTCAGATTTTATCTGGTATTCAATAGTTAGATTTTAGTTGAACACGTGGGAAATGTGTTTAAAAAGACACGCTAAACTTACCCACGCCGACCCGTCCTTCCTCGCTGCCTCCTGCCGTCGAACCCTCAAAGAACTCAAAAAGTGTATCCTTCCGCTGAGAGCAAAGCCCCGGTCCCCCACTGCGAGGTTTCCACAACCTTTCCTCAGTTTTACCGCTACTTCTAAGCGCTCAGATAATAGTTGGTTAATGGCCAACAATTGCCAAAGTAGGTCATTAAACTGTGTCTAAAGTAATTCTCGGCCTTTGGATAAAACACCAGAATGAGTAAAAACGAGCAAATCTTTCTAGATTTTTCCAGATCGAGACGCCATTGTAGTTAGCCTCCAGCTAACATCAAATCAATGGCATTTAAAGTGATAGGCGTTAGACTACGCTAAAATCAACGCGAATGTTACGAAAAGCTATTTTTTACACCGATTTCCTCAATAAATTAATTCTGAAACAGTTTATGTTAACCTATAACTGCGACAGGCGCTTTATAAATGCAAACTAATGAATATCTGCCCTTATTTTACAAGAAGGCCGCAGGGCCATTAAAAATGATTGTATTCGCGAATCCCCTGTTTCTACTGTTCAAACACATACGATCCCTCGTTTTCACAACGTTTTAAATATTCCACTTTTTCTAACATTACAACCGCAAACCACACTGTATTAAGGTTAGATGAATTTTATGTCAAGAAAACGGAAAGCAGTGCCTAACTGTGACGTAGAAGGAAGATGATACACGGTGTTTTGTTTCTTAACATTAAAGTTTGTGGTATTTAGTTGTATTCAGACTATTATGGTATTTTTATATAAGCTTTATACATCTAAAAACTGAAATCTGCCCATTTTATTCTTTATAAAACAGCTCAAACTCAGACTAGATGGATATAGTAAATACTCGTATCTGGATTAGGCCTAAACTTTGGGTGGATCGTAAATATGCTTTTATGTAAACCATAATAATGTTGCTCTGACTGTATTATTTAGTCATTGTCCTGCTGGAAAGGAGATCTACTTTCCCAAATCATCTTCTTCTTCTTCTTCTTTTCTATTACGGCGGATCGTAAGCAACTTTAAGGTGCATACCGCCACCTACTGTACACGAGTGTGTAATAACATTACTCTACATCTATCAAATTCTATTTTTTATTTTATTTTGTATTTTGAAGATAAATAAATAATGCTTTCCTTAATCTGTAAATATCCATTATGCTTCCTTTAATATTCCTCTAAGTCTCCATTCTTGACCTGTCCTTCCAACCATTCTTCTCAGTTTCTCCCTTTCAGGTTCAGATGTTTTACAGTTCATCAATACGTCTTCTACATTTTCTTTCTCTCCACATCCTTCACATTTATCATTATTTTCCCTCCCTATTAAATATAAAATGTCATTTAAATAGGTATGACCTACTCTTAATCTGGTCATTATTATTTCTTCCCTTCTGTTTCTCTTATTAATATTTCTAATTAATATTGACTTTTGTACTTTATATAATCTTCTTCCTTTATTATCTTCATTCCACCTTTTTTTGCCATTTTTCCA
This sequence comes from Brachyrhaphis terrabensis, assembly GCA_903067065.1. Taxonomy (NCBI): domain Eukaryota; kingdom Metazoa; phylum Chordata; class Actinopteri; order Cyprinodontiformes; family Poeciliidae; genus Brachyrhaphis; species Brachyrhaphis terrabensis. The sequence goes on from CAEGAG010174638.1 coordinate 21,647, forward strand.
TTTCTTTACTCTTAATAAGTGATGTCCCTTCCCCTTTCCCATAAGGAATTGTAATTGTTATTGCCTCCTTTAAAGCCCTTTTTGCTAATTTATCTGCCTTTTCTTTGCCTTTTACACCTTCATGTGCTGGTACCCAACAGAACCAAATATCAATGCCACCCCTGTATAATCTAAATAGACTGTGCTGAATATTCAAATTATTGATTGTAACTAGTTGAGATCCAGAAAGCCAGATAGAAACTAAAGCAATTATCACCTCATTTGGTGAGGACCAAATGAAAATATTACAAACTATTAAATAGAGGTGGTAGAGAGGCCTCAGAAAGTTGGACGGAGGATTAAAAAAAAAAATTAAATCTAATAGAGCTTTGAATTATAATTTTTAGATCTAATCTGTTTTTCAGTAACACATGGTTCCCACAAGTCTGAACCAGAAATGATTTGTGCCACTCAACCGCCATCTTGGTAGGCAAAGCATAGATGAACCACAGCTTCAAAACCATCAAAAAGAAAGTATATTAGGAAAAAAAGACTTAATAATTGTAATGTACTGATATTATTTATAAGTTTGATAAGAACGAAGCAAGAGCTAATTCTGAGCTTGTGTCTTGTTTATTGTTGTCATAGCAACTCCATAGCAACTGCCTACCAAGATGGCTGACAGTTGCAAAGTAGTATTCTTATAAAATATAAGTTAAAACGACTTGTTGAGGGCGTGCTGTGGTGGCGTAGCGGTTAGCACGACCCACATTTGGAGGCCTTGAGTCCTCGACGCTGCCGTCGCGGGTTTGACTCCCGAACCCCACGATATTTGCCGCATGTCTTCCCCCCTCTCCTTACCCCCTTCCTGTCAGCCCACTGTCATATAAGGGACACTAGAGCCCACAAAAAGCCCCCTAGTGGGGAAACAAAAAAAAAAACAAACCAAAAAAACCCCGACTTGTTGAAATGTAATTTGCCAACTTTAGGAACTCATAACCGACTAAAATCAGAAGATATGAAACAGAATTTAAGCTGAACGTAATAATTATTGAATAGTGAATGGAAGTGAGTGGAAAAGCAAAAATACTTACAGAAAGAACGAGAACTGACACCTGTTTGTGTTTTGTGCAGCAATGCTGCTTTTTATTATATAAAAAATTGTAAAAGCAGCTACAAGTAGTACAAGTGTTTTTCTCTCTAAACTGTTGCAAAACAATATAAAAATAACTCAATCTCTGTATCTGAGATGATTTTAAAGGTGAGATTAATATGAAAAAATATACTGTTAAACAAAAAAACACAGCAGTGCCCTAAAAACAACTACTCTGCAGATATGGTCCAGTTTACACGCCTAAAAATACACACATACATGACAAAAAACTCCTAAAAATCTGCTAAAATGTTCAGAAACATCAAGCTGGATTATGGGATAATATTCTAAAAGCAAAGCAAACTAATAATACTTGTTAGTTTAAAGCAGAAGATGAGCGGTTTTAATAAAAAACACAAAAATATAAACTAAGCATGAAAAAAATAAGGTAAAAAAGTGTTCTTATGAAGGCTTGAGTGTCTAACAGGAACCATTCCTGCTAAACAAAGTCTTGTAAACCTTTTTCTGTGGATACAGTACGTCAAAAGAAACCGTACATGATGAGCAGATCGTAGGTTTCAACTCCAGATCTGGTGACAGATTTTACATTTCAGGTCACTTCAAAAACACAACCTGGCAGGAAAACATGTAGAGCTCAGAGGTTTCTGGTGGATACAGTACAAAATGTTCAGAAATGTGCAGATTTCCCCGAAAAGGCCGGACAAGTTTCAGAACGTTTAGCCAACAGCAGTCAGTAGCAGAACACCAAGTAAGCTTTTTGGTTTAAAACTGTTTCACATTTTCTTTTTGCTCTTTAACAGATCAACGCCAGCAAATCCAACAGAATAAGACGCTAAAAACTTTCTAAATAATCTTAAGATTTGCTTACAAATCCAAATGTTTAACAGGAGCAGAACGTTTTGGAAACTTTAGGGAAGATTTGAATGTGGGAATGAGATTCAAATGCAAATACACCTAATTTATTTTCCCCATTTTCATCTATTTTGAGCAATAAATTAAAGTTTTTCCACTTATTTATTGTTCCTATTTTCACGCCACTACAAAAACACAAAATCTTACCAAGTATTTTTAGTTTAATTTATATTGCAAATATCTTAGTACACTTGAAAAAAGACAAAAATAACTTACAAGTAACTTTCATAGAATCATATCGGAGCTTGTTTTTGGTCAATATTTATTTACTAATAAGAAAATGTGAGGTAAACGTGTTTAACCTATAACTAGAACTTTTTCATCAATATTTAAGGATTTGCTGACTTAAACAAAGTCCTAAAAAGTTGCATATAAGTAAGTTTTCTCTTATTTCGGATCTACTAAAACATTTGCAATAGAAACTAGATGAAAATTACTGGCTAAGATTTTATGTTTTTACAAAATAAAAACGGCAAAAAAGAAAAAAGTGGATTTGTTTTGATTTTACCAGCCTCATTTTGGGTATTTTTCCCAGTATTTTTGTTTTGTTTATTTTCTAAATATATTATAGTTCACTTAAAATAAGAGAAAAGGAACTTTGAAGTAACTTTCTGCCAACATTAGTATCTGGTTTTAAGTCAGTAATTCATGCATTTTGATGAAAAGATACTAGATCAGAGCACTTAGCTTAGAGCAAGAACTTTTTCATCAATGTTAAGGAATTGAAACAAGCTCTTGAAAAGTTACTTATAAGTTGGTTTTGTCTTTTTTAAAGTGTAATGAGATTTTTGCAATAGAAACTAAATTAAAATACTTGGGAAGATTTTGTGTTTTTGCAGCAAAGTTGAGCAAAACAACTTTTCTTACTCCGGTTTGACCAATAAACTTCAGTTTATTGATCAAAATCAAAGAAAATGAGGAAAATAAAGGAGGTTTTTTATAAGTGTCGGTTTTGTTTTTACCAATTAAAATGTAAATTAAGTGGATTTGTTTAGATTTTATCGTTGGTTATTTTCTGAGTGGCTCAGAAAACGGACCGGTTTTTAGGGAGTTTAATGAACTCCGGTTCTGATTCTGGATGATCCGATCAGCTTTTTCTTTTTTTAATCATCCAATAATCATTTTCCTGCAGCTCTGGTTTGAATCAAAGTAACTCTCTCCATGCGAAAGTGGCTGACAGAGTGAGGCGTCTTCAGGTCCCTGTGGTTTCTGTCTTTATTCACAGGCGTAATAATCTTTGAGCGGCGCAAACAGATGCCTGATGACCGGCACGCTCCAGGACCGGCCCAGCAGCCGCTGCCTGGCGCCGCGGCCCATGTTCGACACGTCGGTGTAGTGAACCGGGAACCCAAAGATCCTGACAAAACAACAGTTAGAAAAAGCATTAAGAGTCCATATGGCAGGCTGTTTTAGCATTAAATCAGTTCCACCAAATGTCTAAAATTGGTTTATGATTAGACTCGTTAGTAGGCCGGTCACAATAAGCAATAAATCAATTAATCACATGATCAATTACAACAATATCAATAATTTTCATTTGCATGGTCTTCTGTTTTTCTCTTTCTACCAAAAACTGGCTGATAAAATGTTTTGATCTCAACAAGCCTTTTTTTAAAAGATAATTTTGTTTGCAGAAACTTCATAATTCATTTTATTTGTTGTTTTGTTTATTTATTTTGGATATTTAAAATGATTTCCAGCTCCAGTGTTAAATGCTCATTAGAATGTAATGTTTTATTAATCTTTGAAAATGTCTTTTTGCATTATTATGCCATTATTACAACTATATGAGCTGAAAATGTTCTTAAAATGACAATATTATCATTTAATGCAATAATTTCTGGGACAATTTATCATACAGCTAAATTTGTTAGGTCTGTCACCAAAACAAATTTTCCTAGACAATAAATTCTCCCAGAAATTATTGCATTAAATGATAATATTGTCATTTTGAGGACATTTCCAGCTCATATAAAAACAATAATAATGAGATATTTATGTAAGAACATCCTCTCAAAGTTCAAGAAAACGTGAATTTCTCATGAACGTTAACATTTTTAAACGTTCATGAGAACGTTTAACGTTTGAAATGGTTCCCATTTCAAATATCCAAAATAAAACAAACAAAACAACAATAATTAGTTTTCACTACCTGCCCCTTTTGCCTGTTTTCCCTGTCTAAGCTGAATGATTATTATTTTTGAAAGTGTAATTTTAGTTGCCCAGTCTTCATATACATTTTAATTATTGTTGTTTTGTTTGTTTTGTTTTGGATATTTATAATGTTTTCCAGGTCCAGTGGTAAATGCTCATTAGAAATTCAAGATTTTTTTAAGCTTTGAGAGGGTGTACTTACATGTCATTATTACTGTTATATTAGTTGAAAATGGTGTCAAAATGACAATATTATCGTTTAATGTAATAACTTCAGGGAGATCTTATCGTCTACTACATTTATTTCTAGTTGTAAACCAGATATGAGGAATGTGAGTGTGTTGGAAGTGATTTTATGGTAAAACGGCCTGCCGTAGATGCAGTCCTGCTCACCTCTCCAGCTCCGTGCACCACAACACGTCCTCCTTCCCGTTCATCAGCACCGGGAAGTGCTGGTCCTTCCCCTGTTTGATGGAGTTGGAGCGAGTGGTGATGGTTCGCACCTTCCCGAACTGACGGACAACAAGAGCCGTCAAACTCCCAGTGGAAAACTCTACAGATAAAAACCTGATCAACGTGTTTATGTCTGACCTTTGCGACCCGTCCGTGGTCCAGACACTCCTGCAGCTCCAGCTTGTCCATCCCGGAGGCGCAGAGCGGCCTGAAACACGCAGTTTCACTACAATCAACGTAAACGTAAGTCTGAGAAGCAACAGGAGACGTTTCCCTGCGTACCTGTTCATCCCCGGCAGGTTCCCCCAGAAGTAGCGCGCGCGGTGGGCGGCGGAGACCTCGATGGCGTCGATCATCACAGGGTTGCACTGCAAAACACACACAGAGGTCAGAGGTCAGCTGGAATATGTCTGTCACATGAAGAGAAGGAAAGTGGCATCAGAAATGTACAAATCTTGACTTGAAAACTCATTCAGCCCAGTTCAAGCTGGAAAATTACAACCAGGAAGCTAACTAATGCTAGCTCACAGTAGCTAGCACTAGCTAGCTCAGGGATCTAACAAAACCAAAAATAAAATGTTTTCATTATGAATGCAACAATAATGAAAAAATTGTCATTTTAGAAAGTTTTTTGTAAGTTCTTAAGTAAAATCTGTTTTTAAAATCCACAACAGAATTTTAAAAGTAGCTAACTTCAAGCTATGCTAACTATTTATCTTAATTTTTTTCATATTTATAGAAAATACCAACTTCATTCTACTAATTTGTTAACTCTCATAATAAAACATTTTGTGTATTAAGAAAATTGTTTTTTGCATCTCCAGGTGAGTTTTATTTTGTAGCATCGGAGGCAAAAGTGTCTTTTTGAATGGAAAAGGTTGCTAACCCCATATCAGGTGAGATGTGTTAATATTCAGGGATTATTTATTCTGATAATTTTCTAATACATCAAATTTTTTAGTTTTTTGGACACACAAAGATGCTTTACAAGAGAAGAAAAAAAAAGTAAATGGATCAATAATTATAATTTATGACTTTATTCTTGCAATTTTATGATTAAATTTTTTCTTAGTATGGCTCTAATATTCCGTCGTACTAAAAAACAGATTAAAATGTTCATATTTCTATTTATCAAACAATGTAGCAACAAAAAAAAATTTTAAATAAAAATTGTTGCTTATTTTTTCCACTTTATATATAGTTTTTGATTAATTGCGATAAATTAATTAATTACAGAACCACCACTAAACTGGAATAAAAGTTTTCCCATGACTTTAACTCCTGATTTTAAAGTGTTGTGGTCCAAAGCGTGTGCGGATGCGTTCGGCTGACCTCCAGGAAGCGGGAGATGTCCCTCTTGTCGTTGACGCCCATGGCCACCACGTTCTCGAACATCCAGAAGAACGGACGGTCTTCTCCTTCTTTGGGCTTGGCCTCACTCAGCAGGCGGTAGAACTCAAAAAACAGCCTTCCTGTTCCTCCTGAAGCAAACCAAAATCACATCAGGGTCTAGTTACAACTCTACGTGTTTTCAGAATTAACAAGAAGCATTAAAAACACAGAAATTACACTGTGTGTAATTGATAATAAATGTGTTTTTTATAGAGATTTTGTTAAAAGTACTAGAAAAAGATACTTTTCAAACACTACAAAAATGTTACAAACAGGAATCAACAAATGCACCAACCAAACAGGCCTTTTCTGGCCGGATTCACGATGGACAGGTCGTTGCAGGGACTTCCTCCGATCACCAAGTCAAACGGCCCCCACTCCTGAATCTGAGACAACAGCACCACCTGGTGTTAGACTGCGGGCATTACACCGGAAGCGCAGGTAATACTGGAACACCAGCAGTTAGTTAAAGGCACAAAGTCAAATTAACTCCGGGTTTTAAGACAAAAATATTTTTACCACAGTTTTAATTGATTGATTTAATTTAAATGGGACACTGTATATTAATCAACAAATAATTTTGTTATAATACTGCATTAAGCAAAATGCTCATTTCCATCCAAGATGCATTTATACAATTTCATACATAAAACCAAGAAATACAGTAAAACAACAACCATGTACATGGTTTGAAAAAACTATTTTAAGAGGCTTATATCAAAATGCTACTTTATAAAACTGTCACAAACTAAAACAGTGATATTTTTACCATGTTATTCACTCATTTCTAATTGTCACAGTTTCAAACTAAATATTAAATTAGCAAGCAAAATATTTAGCTCTGAGGGATCTAGAGCTAGATAAAATATTTTAGCTATACTAGCGAAATATCTATTAAAGTTAATCATTAGCTATTAAATATTTAGCTAATATTTAGGTATTTAAATATTAATATCTAGAGCTAGCTAGATGTTAATTTTTAGCATCTAGCTAGTCCTTACAGTCCATAAGTGGACTATCAAAATAAAAGGGTGAGAATGTGGAAAATGAGCAAAATGTGGAAATATTACTGCACAATAAAGTTAAATGATGCTCTTGGGGGCCCCCTGGTGGTGTGGTGGCCATAAACAGCCACTTAACTCGCATTGCCTCGGGCCGGCTGGCTCTGATTTTCTGCACAGTTTGGCTTAATTACTGTTCTGAGAGTGTTGTTTTTTTTCTGCAAATGGCATAATTCTGAGTCTGTACACTCCAATAAACAATCAATATCTAAAGTGGTTAATGATTATTTTAGCAATCAATTAATCACAATTAATCATTCCAGCTGGTCAGGATGTTTCCTTCAAGGTCAGCTCAAACGTTTTTGCTCGTGTCTTGGAGAAAGAAAAGAAGCAGATCTGTCCAAGGACTCGTTAAATATGGCCGCTCCGGTCCAAACTCTCAACCGCCGTCTCTTACGTTTTTCCTGGTGATGTTCCTGACATCATGGACGTACTGGATCTTTCCTTCATGTCTGACCACACCCACCGAGATCGAGTCCTCACACACCTCCGACGCCACGTACTGGTCCACTTTAAAGCCCAGGTCCCTCAGAACCAGGTAGCCTGGAGCCAGAAACACAAACAAAACATCAACAGAAACATCAAATCAGAAATAAATCAGAAAAAAAGTTTTTCATGACGCGAGTTCCTCAGTTTCCCCCAACAAGGAGATATTTTATACCGGAATAACTGCAAAAAGTCCCTGGAAGTGTAAATGTTGGTGTAAAAAGAGGCTTTATGGTTCCTCACCAGTAGCAATGCCGTCAAACAGGGAGAGGACTCTGATTGGTCTTCGCTGCTCAGCAGGGACTGCTGGGTAAATCTTTGGTTTCTCCTGCAGAAGAAGAAAACACACTGAATGGTTGGATGGCTGGTTGGATAACTTCACGCTTCAGAACTTTGCCTTCTTTTAAACGTTGAAGGTAAATGTTACATTCTGACTAAAACAAAGATGGCGTCGCCCATCTGGAGGCTAAACCGAGTGGTTAGACTCACAAACTCCTGTCCGTTATCGTTGGCGAAGAACTCCTGCAGCTTCAGGCTCCAGTCGTGGCGCCGCTTCAGGACGCCGTACTGCAGCAGCGGCTGGCACATGTAGCAGCGCCACGGGTCCTGGTACCGGGCGTTGTTGGACGCCCCGGGGTCCACCAGGATGTCCAGGCAGTCCACGCAGAAACACCTGGTGGGACGACACAACGAGGCGCTAGCATTACAACACATCTGACTTGGTATGACTGTGGTAGAAAGAGCTGAAAACATTTAGCTAGTGCTAACCGTAAACCAGTGAAACAATAGTTCTGCTAAAGCTAACGAGCTGTACAGACAGTATTTAGAGAAAGCTAATGCTAAAGTGCTAACTCCAACCATTTGTCAATAACACAACATACTACAACACAGTAGATAAACGTTAACAGGGTAGTAAAAAAAAACTACTGGTATGGAAGTGATTCTCCTGGTTTCTGTTTTATAGTTGCTGAGTTTTGCTAACTCTGTTGCTAATTTTGCCTAATTGACCACAGCAGAGCTTCGGTTGTAGAATATCTGCAAACTATAGATCCTGAATATAAAATAATCGTAAATGATTGTCACATCACCTGCCAGGAAGTGAGGAGAAAAAATGGAACTGCAGCGTAAACAATCTTCACCCACTTCAAAATAAGAGCATGAATATAAACAGCTAACTCCTTGAAGAGTTCGTAACTCGTGTCAGACTTTCTGAAGGCTAGTTAGCTTAGCCACCAATGATGGTAGATAAACACTTTCCAGTAACGGTAAGTTGTTTCTCCAACATTAGCACATTTGGCAGCTCATTCATGAGGTTGATTGACAGCGCTAAGCCCCTCCTCCTGGCCCTGATTGGTTCTTTTCTTCAGTAGCTCAGGGATGAAATGGACTGATTTTTTTCACAGATTATCTCTCACATTATGGTGACATTTTTAATAAATATGTAAGAATTTTTTAAAATAAAGTTACAAACTACAGCTTTAAACTCGGCTTTAAATAATTTTATAACCTGTAAAAGATTTGACCATTTTATAGGTCCTGATGGGTAAAACGGCAGAATGAAATGACTCCATGTTTTTTGTGTCTTTGTACAATTTGTTTAGTTTTCCTGTCTGTCTTGCAGCTGAATTCCTGAACGTTTTTCTGGAACGGACCTGCAGCAGTTGGCGTTTCCGCAGAGCAGAACTTCTCGGCCTCCGCAGCAAACCGTGCAGTAGGACTGGTAGCCATCGTCATCGTACATGTAGGAGATCTCTAGGTACACATCCTAAACACACACACACACAGCAGCGTTTTATCACCGCTGTCATCCTCTGGTTCAAAGATCCGATCTGGAGCGGACCTCACCTTACACGTTTGGCACAAGCCTCCTTCAAACAGTGGGTGGAAGGTTGCTGCTCTCATCTTTCCACATGAGAGACAAAACTCTGGCGAATCGGAAAAACACGGGTGAGTCAAATCAAAACTCAGGTAGGAGTTTATGCGCTGCAGCGGCGCTAAATACCCAGACTGTACCTTCTATACTTCGGTTGTTTTTCTGTACTTCATTCACCATTTGTTCTGGCAGAAAGGAAAACGTTGAGACAACATGAGTGACAGTATTTTGTATGGTATTAGTGCCAAAATTAAGATTATTGCTCACCATAACGGTGGCTACTTCCTATATCCATTCTGAAGCTAACTATTGATCTGATTAATGACAGGTTGTCATGGTAACGGAGCGGCAGCTGCTGGAAAATGGGAAGGAAAGGACTCACTTAAGCTAACCTAGAACAAGCTAGTGACTAGCATACCTGTGGTGGTCACCCACTGGATTGTCTTCTTCCTCTGTTATCCATTAGCATGAATAGGTTAGCATTACCCTTGGTTAGGCTAACAAATAGCATGGCTAAGCTCATCACTCACTGGATTGCCTACTTCCAATCTACTTCCGCCTTGATAGGCTAACGTTAGCCTATCCAAGGTTCACACTAGACTTTCAAAGCTAATGCTAGCCATTCTCTATTAATGGAAATCAGAAGAAGTAGACAATCCAGTGGGTGGAAAGCCTAGACATGCTAGTTGTTAGCCTAGACAAAGCTAATGCTGGCCTATTGAAGTCTAGCGCCTTGGCTAGCGTTAGCCAAGGCTATCTCTGCCAATGGACAATCGAGGAAGTAGGCAATCCAGTGGGTGACCCCATTTATGCTAGTTAGCTGTTAGCTAGACTAGCTGTTAGCCTATACAAGGCTAATGCCACCTTATCTCTGCTAATGGACAATAGGCAATCCAGTGGCCATCCTGGGCAAAACCAACTGAGTTACCAATTTATTGCCACCATTAATCAGATTAGCATCTAGCTTCAGAATCAGTATAGCCTCCTGCAACAAGGAAGCAATAGTTTTAATTTTGGCATTAGTAGTGCGCTGTAGTGATCATGGCAGGTGAGCCCTACCTCTGCTACAGGGCTCCTCGGGCACAGCCTTGGCTTTGCAGGGGCTGACTTTGGGCCGCTTAGCGCTGGGGAAATACTCTGGCAGAGAAACGTTGAGGATCTGGTGGTCCAGAGGGTTACTGCCTGTAGACACACAGACAGACGCTCACACTCTTCTCCTGTACGCGACTGAACTCAGGTTTTCTTTAGCTCACTGGCGCTGCGTGTCGGTTTGAGTCCTTCCTCTCCTTTGGGCTGGAAGCCGCCGTTGGCCCAGTCCAGCATGGGTTTGATCTGGTCCTCGGGATTGTCCGTCTCGCAGGGTGGAAACGTTTTCTCCGCCCTGACGCTGGCCATCTGAGACAGGACAGAAACACCACAAAACCTCAAATTCACCTGTTTGAACTGAGCGAGTCTGACCACACACTGCGAGGCGTCCAGACCCACCGAGAAAAAATAACAACACCAGAACAATCCAGATGGTTTAGATTAGCAAAAACAGACGAGGTAAAAGGTTTTGGTAACAGCTAAAATATAAAAGTTTTGATAATTAATTGTATTGATGTTTATTAAAAATATAAACACTTCTCAACAAAATCCTCACTGATGATTAGAGTAAACAAAAATGATACTAAAGTAAAAGTAGAACTACTTCAACATATATTTACTCAAGTAAGAGTAAAAAGGTCTACTAAAGTTCTGAGTAACTGACCAAATTATCAATCATTTCATATTTAAAAATTACATCATTAGCAGATCCAAATATAAAGTTATGTGGAAATTTTGGTATTTTAGGGATGAAAATGACAATAATCATTGAAGTAATAAAAAATGACAAAATCAGGCAAAATAAATTTTTTTCCAAATCAGTTTCTTTCCATAGAAAACTGATGAAACTTCAACAGAAACTGCAGCTGTGTCTGGTGAATGTTTGGGTAAAACATGTTTGTTTTTCATTCAATGAGTGGGAAAAAATGTTACTCAAGTAAGAATAGAAATACTCCTAAAAGCAAAGATTTTCAAAAAAGTTACTCAAGTAAATGTAACTGGCTGATGTAAAGATAGTTGATGTTTTCGGGCCTGAAATAAAAGTTTAAACGTTTAAAATATTTGTTTTCCCTCTAAACCGTTTGTTCATGTCTGTTAAATTTTAAACAGAAAAATTGAATTCGAGTGAATTTTAAACCACATTTTAACTTTATGGATCAGCAAAAAGAACAAGGAAGTGTTTTTATCAATGTGTAACAAAAACCTGCGTCCTCTGTTAGATAACACACACACACACACACCCCTACACAGCCCCCCCCACACACACACTATGCTGAGAAGCTTCATGTAGATTGGTAGTTTCTTCTCAGAGTGTGTGTGTTTCACATCTGTTTCCTTATCTGCTTCACACTTTATAGATTTACAGAATGTAAACAGAGACGTCGCCTTTAGCATAAATGCTAAACCAGCTGAGTTTGACCTGAAGCTCAAGTTCTGACTGGCTAACAAAACCTCGCTCCAAAGCTTTAAAAAGTGAGAAAATATTCATCTTTTCATCTTTCACGTTTTTCTTCAACTGAAGTCACTGGTGAAGGAACTGAAATTTCCCTTTCTCCAGTCAGGAAGAACCAGACGGAACATTTTAATGGAAAACTGCATCTGGATATTTAGGATCAAAACAAATCCATCCAGTATGAATGCAGTTAATTTGTAAATAATACTGTGTAAATAGTTTCTAGATCTGGTGGAGGCTTTATTCTGTATCTTAGAGTAAACGGATGGTTTAGCACCTTCTGTTTGTAACGGTGGAAACGCTCAGATCAGATCTGTTAGTTTACATAAGCCGGCATCTCCACTATCAGGAACTGAATCTGATGAAACATCTGTCTGAAATACAGCTGCAGGGATTTATTGGATTTATCACTTACTGAAATCAGCTAACTTAGCGAAATCCAGGCAGAGCAGGAAGTTTTGCCCCATGTAAGCAGAAATGAAAATGCAGAGGAATAAACGGAGGAAGAGGAGAGATTCGGCCGTTTACGGTTATCATCAGGTTCTAAACATTTTCATAAATATATTAGATTGACGTGTTACAAAGACTTAAAGAAGCCACTTTAAAACATTCATTATCTTTCAATTTGTTTTGACTTTGAGTTAGCTCCTGCTAACGGTGCTAGCTCTAAGTAAAGCTATCAGGTCTAACTAATGGCATTAACTCCTGCTAATTTTTTTAGCTCTAACTAATGATGCTTCCTCTTGCTAGCTTATCAGTGTTGGGTCTAACTACTCTGGCAACTCGGGCAATCAGCTGCGTTAAACTTGAAAAAGTACCTCGACTGCCTGAAAGATGGCCTTTCGGTAGGAGGCCAGCTTGGTGTATGAAGCCTGGCTGAAGAACTTGGGGAAGGCCATGAGAGAGTCCAGCTTGTCCGCTGAAACCTGGACACAGAAATCACATGGAAAGGTTCAAAACCCCAAATAAACACAGCTTTTCCTGCTGGCTTCTTCAAATGGCTGGGTGTTGTCACCTCAGAGAACTTTCCGTCTCCGAACCACTGCAGCCACCTCATGCCGTGGCTGGCCTGCCGTTTGCCCATGGCGCGCCACGTCACCACGATGCCCGGCCACCAGGAGAAACCCTTGATCTTCCCCCAGACCAGCTCGCCGACTCCAAAACCTTTATTATCCTGCAGACAGAACAGGACGAGACCCGGTGAGCATCCATGAAGCTAACCGTAGTTAGCACAGTTAGCTTCATGGATGCTCACTGTGTCTCTGAACCATGAAAGCATCTGCGTTTCCAGTACAAATGTCTGCAAAACTTTCTTAATATTCTCTAATGTCAAAAAAACCATTTCACATTTGAGGTGTTTCCATTAAAATAAGGAATGCAGTTACAATCACGTGATAAGTCATTAAAAAACATGCCACGTCATGATCCTCCAGCTACTTCCTGTTGTCGTCTTCTTTGCTGTTTTCGCCAGTGGCTACGTCCGGTTGCTGATCATGTGACTCGTGTGAAAAAGTGTTTCCATTGCAGTTGTTGGAAAAAAAACAAAACAATTTTGATACAGCCAAAAAAACATCGCCTCATCCTTTATTTTTAAAACATTTTTTTTTTTAATTGTGTGGTTCCATTAAGCAAATTTATCTCCAAAATATCAAATTGTGCAATTATATAATCAGTGGAAATGCAGCTTGTAGAGGAAACAGATGTAGAAACAAAATCTTTATTCTGGAATGGAAAAAAATATTCCTAACTATTTAAGTCAACAAAATACAACAGGAAGTCACCAAAGTGAATTAAATCTATATTTAGCTCACGAAAGTAGATCCATCTTTTAATCAATAGTTTAGTTTATTAGTTTTAGTTTTAGAATGTGCAAAACACTAACTTAAGCTAGTTTCTTGTAAGTCTCAATAAACCATATAAATAATCAATGTACAAGCTCATAAAATTATTTTTAAAATAATCAGGTTTTCTGAAATGACAAGAAAAGTCCTTCAGGTCAGTGGAAAGTTTCAGACGAATATATCGAGTATTTAAAATAGGTATTAAATATTGATATTGCTGTTTTATGTCAAAGTTAAATATATTTCCTTTTGGATTTTGGTTTGACTGGCGTTCATGCTTTGATCCGTTCTTTTTTGTTCATTTATGTTCTGCAAGTCTTGCCATATAGGTTAACTTTTATGTGTTCATTGTTGGTCGAATGGTGTTGCCATACACGTTAAGTCCATTTATGTTTATCTTTTTAGTTTATTATTCTATCTTGTTCCATGCGTGTTGGTTTTTGAGTCTTATTTGCGTTCAAACAGAAGGTCTTGACACTCTTGATACTTTTTTTATTGCTGTAATTAGAATTTTTTCTTCTTTTTTTTTGCGTGGTCGTTCATGCTACTAATTAAATGCGACCGCAATCAGATTTCTGTGTGAACGGTTTCCATCCTAAAACCATTCAAGAGTCTTGGGATGAAAAGTTTTAGTTTTCCAAATAAACTGTTGGTTTGAGTCTTTAAATCCTGTCTGCCCGTCTGTTTAAAGGCAAAACGGAAAGCAAACAGTGACTCAGCTCTACGACTATGACACAGCAGATTCAGCAAAAACAGATTTAATTTTGCATTTTGGGCTGCAGCTTCTTCAAATTCTGATTTAAATGTTGTACCTTTGAATATAGTCACCAACAGAAAGTGGGGAAAAAAAGCAAACTAAAGTGATTTTATTGGATTTTTTTAATCACTGAGGTCATTAACGTGTTTCCAAAGAAAACGATTTGGCAGGGTGTCGCAGTCTGACTTAACAAGCAGATGTTTTGCTGAGTTCAGCCAGAACTTTGTGTGAAAACAACCGCAGAGTGCAGAGAGCATCCAGGGAACATGGCGGCCTGCCCGGATCCATCAGGAGCTCATGTTTTTATTAGCATGCTAACGCTAAATGTTGCAGGAGGAAACAATTCCTAAGAAAAAACTAACTGGGACTTTCTTAGACTTCATCATTTCATCCGTTGAAGCTGCAGTAACTTTTATAAAATGTTTTAATTATTACCGTGTTTTCCGGACTATAAAGCGCATCATACTATAAGCCGCAGCTACAAATGTTTTGAAACAAACTGGAAACGCACAGTGGCCTGAGGTTCCCTCGGCCTGAACCGAGGGAAGGAAAACAGTTTGACTCACGTTGTATTCTGGCTGGACTTCGGAGCTGGAGGTGGTGCTGCTGCTCTGGGCCGAGTCTTTGGAGTCTTGCTCCATCAGCTCCAAACATGGCGCCTCTGGCGTCTCCCTGGCAACGACGCCGGCGGCTCTGCGAGGACCAGCGGCGTACTGGACGCCGAAAAACACAAAGGATTAGATAAAAAACTACCATAAGTCTACAGCCTTTTATTTATATATGTACATAAAATATTATATACATATATATATTATACATATATATATATAGAATTTATTAAATTATTATTATTATATTATATTACTTATTTATAAATTATTTAGACACATAGACACAGATATACATATACATTGTAAGTGAAATAGTAATACTGTTATTACTATTCCCTGTATTTATTCTAATGAAAAGGAGAAACTGAAAGTTGGTAGCTCAAATCAGTCCAGAAGCTTCTGACCTCTGGTTACCAATGGCAACAGGAAAAGGGGGAGGAGCTGTCAGTTACTGGTTGCTACGGTAACCACCAACTGTCAAAAGCAGCAGAGCAGAACTTGATACATTCTGTGTTTTCGCAGTAAAAACACATAATCTTACCAAGTATTTTTGCTCTAGTCTCCAATAAAATTTTCTTTTTACACTTGAAAAAATACAAAACTAACCTACAAGTAACTTTTAAGTAAGATGCAGAAGCTTGTTTTAAGTAAGTGATTCTTGAACATTGATTTTTTTAAAAAGGTACTAGCAGATTTTTATTACTAACAAGAAACTTTCCCACGTTTTAAGTGAAATAACATTTTGGTTATAAGAATGATCCTTCCCAAAAATTATTTCACTAATTATAACAACAATACTATTATTATTTCACTTATAAGAAAATGTTAGGTTAAATAATCTGCTAGTGGAACTAGAATATTTTCATCAATATTAAGGAATTGCTAACATAAAACAAGCTCCTGTATCTTGCTAAAAAAAGTTACTTGTAAGTTAGTTTTGTCTTATTAAAACGTACTAAGATATTTACTAAGACATCTTAGTAAATATCTTAGTGTACTAAGATATTTGTACTGGAAACTGGGCCAAAAATACTTGGTATGTTTTTATGTTTTTGCAATGTAAACATCATTTTTTAAACCAGTTTTGCACATCGGGCCGATGAGATGTGCCGATAGCGATGCTAATGCGGGATCGTCCCTGGCATTTACCATGACTGTGCTTTGCTCTTGTTTGCGGTTCTGCCTGCGGTGCTTGGTCTGCGGGTTCGCCGCCAGGCCGGCCTGGTAGATGGTTCTTGGTCTCGGTCTCTGCCTCAAGCCCAACTGAGACGTTCCAGACGGCTTCTTCTGGAAAAACAGACAAACAAACAATCAAATAAAGCTTCTTCCATCTGTTGGCACAAACAAAGTGAGGCCTCCATGTGCTTGTAGCGTTACGTGGCTGTAGGAGTCCCAGTCCGGTTCCTCCTCCTCAGGCCTCTTCCTGCTCCTCTTCCTGCTTCCTCTCGTTCGCTGGTTACCATCTGGCGAAGGATGTGGGAGCAGAAAGAGAGACGGGGGAGACGGAGATAGCAGCAGAAGGTCAAACAGATGGTGCAACAAAAAGAAATACCTTCAAGACTCTTCCCTTCATCTTGGATCTAAACTGCTCTAATGAACATTTTCTATACTGAAGACAAGGAATGTCTCAATAAGAAATAAACCAATTAATCACATTATAAATTAAAAGAAACTCAGTCATTTTCTCTTTCTACCAAAAACTTGATGATAAAAGTCTTCAGTCTGGTCTCAACTAGACCTTTTTTTGAAGAATAATTTTGTTTACAGTCTTCATAATTAATTTTATTTATTTTGAATATTTAAAATGTCTTCCAGTTCCAGGGTTAAATGTTCATTAGATTTTAAAGTTTATAGATCTTTGAGAATGAGTTCTTGCATTATTACTTTGCACTTACTGTTGTATTAGTTGAAAATGGTCTCAAAACAACAATATTATCGTTTATCGCAATAACTTCTGGGACAATTTATCATCCAGCAAAATTTATTATGAAATTTATTTGAAGACTGTGATTCGGTTCGAGCTGCAACATAAATAAGGGCTGGACTTAAAGAATTAAACCTAAAATTTCACTCTATTATTTAAATACAGAAAAAGATGTAAAAAATTACATAGTCCATAAAGACCTTAAAGATATTAATGCATAAACCCCTACACTGCAAAACACAAATCCTAATCACATATTTCTATTCAGTTTTTAGTGCAAATATGTTAATACACTTGAAATAAGACAAAGCTCATTGTTTCAGCGAAATATAGGAGCTTATTTTAAGTTAATAATTTCTAAATATTAATTTAAAAAATACTAGTTCCATTATTTTACTCATTACAAAACATTTTTTTCATGTTATAAGTGAAATAATCTAGCATTTTCTTCAATATTAAGGAATTATTAGCGTATTAGCATATTAGCCAAACTAATTTCAGCAGTTCTGCAGAAAATGAAACTGGAGTTTGACCTGGTGTTTGGTCAGAGGGTTGAAACTTGGACACATTTGGGAGAAATGATCCAAAAATGAGTCCAGACTGGTTTTGAAATGGATAAAACTAGTTAACAGTACCAACAGTTAACAGTTCTGAAGTTACCTTTCCAAAGTCCAAACCTCTAAATGATCAGATTTCTGAAATGTCAATTAAAGTGGCATTTTAACCAGGAAACTAAACAACTTAAATAATATAATCAAAATTGGCCAAGAGACTGTGGATCACTTGAAAAAATAACTGGTTTCCCTGCTACGTGTTAATGGGATTTTATGTTTATAAATATTTCAATTTGTACGCCTAATTTTGACCAGAAAATCCACATCAAATCAAAAGTTATTTGTTTTATAATTATGTCACTTTGGATAAATAATGGTAGAAATGCAGCACAAAAGCCTCAGATTAATGCTCACAATGGGTGGATGTAATTTTTAATTTTTACAGTAACTGCATGTCGAGACGTATTTAAGTCTGACTTCTCCTCCACAGAGCAGAATCGTCTGGCTTCCCTACTCCTCAGTTTAATACCTCTTGTGTTTTATTTCATTACTTTCTGCTTTTACTGCATTGCTATAAAACCCAAAGTGGCTCCAGATGTCCACATTTTAAACACTTGGTGTGATTTTTAAACCTCCATTGACGTTGGCATGACAGTGAAGTTGCACAGTGTCATGTTTTGGTCATAAGCCATCAATTTTTAACACAATAATGACCCCAAAACCAAGAAATAGCAGCACATTGCCTCTGTTGGTTCAGTTTATAACCGTTTATTGAGAGTTTTGAGAGTGTGTAAAACTGTGGATGTGCTGGGTAAGTACCTTGCGGCGAAGCGGCGCCCCCGCTCTGTTTGGGGCAGAAGGGCGAGGGCGGCTCCGCTGCAGTCAGCGGGCTGTTGTCATTGGTCAACTCAACGCCGCTGTCGCTCTCTGATAGGCCCTCGGCAATAAGGGGCGTATCTCCATTCACTGCTGCCTGAGGACGAAATACTCTGATCAGATCAGGTGTTTACGAGATGAATATCGCAGTGACCCCACCACACCTCAGAGGGCGCTAGGGAGCGCGGCTGGGCAGACTGTCAACATAATTTTTAAATCAACACTGTAATAAAGCTCCCTCAGATGATGATAAAAATTCATCAAACGCAGCTGTTGGAGACAAACCACCTTTAAAATGTTTATTGAACACATTTTGTTATCGTAAAAATATATATCTGTAATAAAAACCATAACTGCACCGAGAACATTAAGCTAGGAGTGTTTGTGATGATAGTCTGGTAGATTCGGTTTGATTGGGGAACAAAATGGCAACATTTGTTACATTTTGAGAAGTGAAGTTTTACCTTTCAGCAGAACAACGACCCAAAACATGCAGATAAAAATGAGATCAACGTTTCAAAATGCTACTTATCCAGTGTGAGAAATGGATTCTTTGCAAACAAGATGCTTGAAGATGCTTGAAGATGATGACTAGCATTGATTTTAACTGTCACATTGTCCAACTTAACGCACTAAATCTTAAATGTGCGCATGATAATATAAAAGAAAAAGTGACGCAGTGCTTTGCTACTAATTGTCAACACTATATCAACTCAATAACAAGATCAGGTAAAAGTTTTAATTACATAAAAAGTAGAGAGGGCGGGAATGTGCACAGCTTGAATGCTATAAAAACACAAAAAGTCTTATAAAGTAATTTTAGTTAGTTTCTAGTGCAAATATCCCTGAAATAAGACAAAACTAACATAGAAGTAACTAATCAGCAAGATATAGGAGTTTATTTTCTGTCAATACCTCCTTAATATTGATAAAAAATCTAATTGTTTCACTTATAACTTGGAAAAAAATACATTTTATAAGTGAAATAATCTGCCAATAGAACAAGTATTTTTTTAATCAATTATTGACTTAGAACAAGAATAATAAGATATTTGCACTAGAAGCACTAAAAGTACTTGGTGATATTTTGTGTTTTTGCAGTGTAGAAATATAAAAGATGTCTCTACAAGATGGATGCCACACTTTGATATAAAACTGGAGCAAAAACGCCATAAAATCTCAGATTTTCACCAAAAGCACAGCATAATCAAGCTCAGTTTTGACAAGTATTTTAAATTTTTACCCACATAGGATGAAATTCAGTCTGTGACCCTTAAAAACTGTCACAAAACAGACACCAGCTTCAGTTTTGTAGTTCTGCTCGGACGCTGAGGTACAGCATTTTCTGGGTTTCTTGTAATCTTGCTTTTGTTGCTCCTGACATTTAGATAAAATGATAAAAGGCTCTGACTCTGAATGACTCAATACAAACAGTAAATGCTGAAGTTACATGGCAGCTGACTCAGGGAGTGAACTGTTTGTTTAAACTGTGCCTGTTTATAGAGAGGATCACTGCGAAATAGTTGTGAAAGTACTCATCAAAACCCTCAATGCTCTATTCATCATTGCTTCTCTTCTTTTAAAGGAGGGTTAGGCATTTCTGTTGAGTCCGTAAAACCTGAACTTACATAACCCCAATCTGGGCATTAGTTTTTCTGGTATGATATAGAAAAAAATAAAAACTAATGCTAATGGGAAAACATTAGGAACATCTTCCACAGGATTTAACTAAAGTAGCAGGCAGAAACTACAAATCAAATTAAATTAATCAGCACTTGTATAAAGAAGTGGTTTTGGCAGCTAAGTTTGTGGGCATTTCTCGGTCTGACCTAGCATTTTTAAAAGGATCCATGATTAGCTATAAAAATAAACTTTATTTGGGAAACATTTATTTAAAAAGAACGGGTTGTTTAGTTTTTATCAGTGTAAATTAAGACATTGTCACCATGTTGTCTACACTGCAATGCATTATTGCATATTGAGTAACATCTAGTACTTTCAATTTGAACATTAAATTAGAAGGCAATGCCTCTTCATTTCCATGACGAGGGCAAATGAAGATGACGAGGACCAAAGAGAGGAAGAGGAGAGAGTCGGATAAAATAATCTGTTGTTTGTGCTGCTACTGCTTGGATATGCTAACCGTATAGCTCCAGCTAATGGTGCTAGCTCCTTCTAATGCTGTTAGCTCCAGTAATGGTAATGGTGTTAGCTCCAGCTAATGCTAATGGTGTTAGCTCCTGCTAATGCTGTTAGCTCCTGATAATGCTCTTAGATCCTGCTATTGCTAATGGTGTTAGCTCCAGCTGAAGGTGTTAGCTTATACTAACAGTGTATAAGCTAACACCAAGTTGTATTTTTATTTTGTTATAATTACACAAAATGTCATTTTATGCCTGACTGTAAACATTTTAGAAACCACCATCATTGTTTTAAGCGTGTGACTTTGAGACACATTCCTCTCTAACTCGCTACTTGTTTTGTAAGTAGCAGGAATGAACTTTAGCATAACTGTGTTCTTTTGTTTAGTGTAGGACTTGGAGCCGATAACATGGTTGTCTTCTGCTTGATGTTCTTGTCAGAATAAATAATAGTAAAAATCTAATAATAATAATAATAATAATAGTAACAATGACAATTGTTTATAACAACCACACATATAGTATCATAATAATTACCAATGTATATCATATAAATTCTTTATAATCTGTTTTAAATAACAATAAATAAAATAAGTAAAAACTAATGATAATAATAATAGTAAGATAACAATCATAACCTACTAATAATGATAATAAAGCATCATAAATACCTGTGCAGAGACACCTGCAGCCACTTTAGCATCAGACCGCAGCCTGGGCCGCTGAGTTATACGGGGATTCTCAGTAAAAATGTACAGAGAAACTCAAAATGCTGCAGAGACTTGCAGGACATGAAGTTACCAAAGCAGGTCACCCAAAGTTTACTTCAGGTGTCAGGTAGCCGTGGAGAAACCAAGTGCAAAAGCCGGGTCCGAATCCACAGCAGAAAATGCATATTTCTCTTAGATTTTCTAAGAAAAAGCTGAAAAAGCTGTTAAATAATAGATAAGTTGTGATTAAGAACATTGTTATGAATAATTTCCACTACCCACACCCATTCCTGACTGCTGCCAGACCAAAGAGATCACTTAAAACCTGTCTGGCAACATGAGGCACAATGTGATCTCAGAGAGAACACATTGTGCCTCAATCTGAAAGAAAGAACTTCTATCAGTCAGGGAACGGTCACAAAGAAAGTCACCATCCATACATGGAGAAACCTTTCGCTCACCACCATTACTCATCCAAGACGTTTCAGAACAATGGCTAATTCTCTGAAGGCCTCACTGACTCTGAAGGTCAGAGGTCATGAACCAACAAGAACAAACTACAGATGTGTCCAAATTCAGGTTCTGCGTCCTTCGAAGGACGGATCTGTAGGCGACAAGGCCTGTCCGAATTCAGAGACTCCTCCAAATGGGTCCTTCTTTCCCCCAGATTTGAAGGATGGGTCGGGTGTATCCTTCGCACCCCTCCATATCCCATAATTCATTGCGGGTCCCAACCAGGCGTTCAGGCAGAGCGACAATAGCGGTGAAGAGCGGCAAATTATTTAGTTATATCACACTTGAATGTAAGTGTGTAAGTGTCAAATATCTGCTCGGTTCACCAAAACATAACCAGCTCTGACATTTTTGGACATGTCTGCTCCCGCTGCGTTAACAACAGCTCCCCTCGCCTGCTGCCAGCTGGCCGGCGCTTCAGGTTCGGTACCGGAGCAGAACGCCTGACTCCCGGCACATTGTTTTAAAAACTCCCGCTAGCTTTCCCCAATGAGTGGAAGTTAAACACCAACATGATTCAGAGAGTAATATCTAGTTGTAAAATGTTTGGTTCATTAAATATTAAATTTATTCCTGAGCAAATCGGTTTGATTGATTAAAGTTAAGCCTTCAAACATACTAGTTTTATTTAACTGTAATGGCTTATCCCAGATTTGGAGAGTTTTATATTTGAAAATGAATAATTTGCTTAAATTTATTCCTGGTGGAAATGTGCAATACATGTTTGAACATATTAGAATCAAACTAACAGATTTCTTTTTTACTATGAAACAGCCTTTACTATAAAAGAATAATACAGAAATCAGGAGTAATACATGACTAAAAAACAAACTTCAGCTCCGTTATTTTTATTTTTATTGCAGACCTTGAATTCGGACACAGCTACAGTGATGCAAAATCTTCTCTAAGTTCTTTAGATGCTACATATTTTGATCAAAAAATGTAAACATTTGTTACATTTTTACTGCAGGAAGCGATCTGTTCCACCCCTTGCCTGTGGTGGCGCTGCACCAAGAACCACTGAAGGAAACGACACAAACAAATGATTGATTCTGCATAAAGGAGAGGGCTCCATTACCAGTTAGCACTCAGTGGTGACCAAGCCAGTTATCAGGTGTTTCTTCATACAATTTGTCTGATTTTAAAACTTGTTTGAGGATCTGAAACATGTAATTGTGACAAAAATAAGCAAAAAGATAAGAAATCTATTTTGAACTTCTTCATTGCCTTGGACCAACAAAACCATCAAGATCTTTAAACTCCTGCAGCCGAGGTAGAGAGAGACTCACCTTTGTCTACTTTTCCACTTATTTCTAACAGTTCACTACATATTCCTCAGAATGTGCACCTTTTTTTCCCACCACCCACCAAGCCATTAAAGTTTTTCAACTTTGGCTGAATGGCGTCAATCATTAAAGCAGGTGCCTGTGGGGAGGCCCCGCCAGGTGAGAAAAGCATTCCCACCGCTAACAGATGAGCAGGTTTGCAGTTGAACGGGGGCAAGAAAACCTGAAAAGACTTTCAGGTTTTCACCTTCACTGTGACTCAGTATGTTCTGAGATTTTCCCAGGGTGTTTCTGTCTGTCTTCACCTCCAACTATCAGCTTCAACTATGCTAATCTACGACGCAGAACATTTAGCACAGGTGGCCAGTCAAATCACAGGTAAAAGGAGTTAGGAGAGGAAAGCAGGTGGAAAAGATTTTCCTAACCAAAGCTGCCAGTATTATACACTTTATTTAAAATTAATTACTGTAATGGGTAAACCCCATATTTAGTTGAAGCTAATGCTAAAGCAATAAATTGAACCTTTTTGAGTTTTTGGCACCACTAGCCAAAACAAATTAGCTGTGCTAGCCTTGAAGCTCTAATCATAGTCATTAGTTTTGCTAATGCTAACACATTTAGTAGAAGCTCATTCTAAAGTGCTATGTTTAATCATTTTGAGTAGGGAACACGCTAACTGAAAAGTTATCTGCACTAACCCAACAGAGCTAATTATAAATGCTAACACTAAAGCACTATGCAAACAATGAGTTTGCATAATGGCGACATAATATGTTTAACCATTTGGAGTAAGGAACACCGCTAACTAAAATGCTAACTCTGCTAGCTCAACAAATCTAATTATAAACAGTAGTTCTGCTAACACTAAAACACTATACACACAAAGTCTTTAGCCAAAGCTAATGCTAAAGCGCTAAATTAAATTTTAATATTATAATGGCTCATGGTCTTTTGATCCGATTTAGTTAAAATGTTTATGCGAACATGAAGTGGTCCTGAGACCACTCCAAGAACAGGAAGTGGACTACAGCGCAGGGCATTCTGGGTAAATAGAACCACAGCAAACACGCTATCCTAGCATTAGCAGGAGAAATGACGTGTCATCTTTTACCAAAGACATTAGAGAAATCCTACAACTGCTAAAATCTGATTCTGCTCCATTTTGTTTAGATTTTGTGAAGGAGAATATGCCTTTTTCAGGAGTTTTCATGTTGTTTCCTTCAGTGGTTTTTGGTGCAGCGCCCCCACAGGCGAGGAGGGGAACAGGTCGCCCAAAGAGTTTGACTCAGAAAATGAAACAAATGTTGCAATTTTAGTCCTTAATAGAAACAGAATCTGCAGGCCTAAATCTAAATATATATGCAAAACTTCAACATGAAATGTTCATATGGCGCGTTCGCTTTACTTCTGTATCTCAAACAAAATGAGAAGGACAACAAGGTTTAAAGAAATCCAGCCGAATGTCCAGCACATTTTCAGTAAAACCGCTGTGATTATCTGGGGGTTTCCAGAGCCTGAAATGGGGCAGAAGGCGAAACCGGTAAACTCAAGCTAACTGCAGATAACAATGGAACTAAAGGAGACATGTCTATCTTTGGCTAACATTTACATTTTCAGGAAACAGTCGTATAGCCGTGAAGCTGGTCCTAGAGCCTCTGGGCGGTCATAAATCACCAATCCAGCTGTCAAGTCATGAGGAAACGTAAGCTTCAGGAAAATGAAACCAGAACTCTGGAACATGACTTGTGATGGTTACTTAAAAGGTCACATGTAATTACTGTTAGACAAACACATCACTGGAGTTTAACATCTGCTTCTTTATATTCTCAAGTGTAACCACTGATGAAAAAGCTACCGTTGGCTGAAAGTGAAGCATTTCTTCCCTTTTAGCGTCACAGCGACCCGTCCAATGTGTCTAAATGCTAAATAATTTGTGTGAGTGACGCACCAAACCGGTCCCTGAGTGTTTCTGAATTAAATTAGCCAGCTAGCTGGCAGCTTGCACACCTCAGCCGTTACAGTGCTGACAGCCTCGCTTCAGACAGAAAGGCCCAGAAAGTTTCTCAGTCACAGCTTGAGGCGTTTTGTGAAAGAGGCAACTCAGTGTGACGATGCTATGGCTGTTTTAGCCCTTTGGAAGGTGAAAAACAGAGGAAAGCTTTGAAATATCCAGTTTTTTATTCACTTTTTCTTTTCTTTGTACACTTCAGACCTGAAATTGCCTTTCAGAACCCCAAACTAACTTACCAGATGTAACAACGTCTTCTCATAAATTCTAAAGCAGTGGTTTACTGGAGTGTTTTGTAAACTTTCAGTTGAATAAAGTTTTGGTTGACTGTTCAAATAGTTAGGCATTTATATTCATGTTGTTATTTTGTTTAATATTAAAATATAATTCAGCTTTAGCTTCTAATAAATATTGTGTTGGCATAGCGCTCATATTGGTGAACGTAGCACATAGCACTTTAGCATTAGCTTCTACTAAATACCTTGTTGGTGTAGCGCTTTAGTGTTAGTGGAACTAATATGATTAGAGCTTTGTGATTAGCACAGCTAAGCTTTTAGTTAGCAATGTCCCCTAATCAAAATGGTTAAACATAGCACATTAGCATTAGCAGAGCTAATGGTTATGATTAGCGCTTTAGGGTTAGAATAGCTAACTTTTTAGCTAGCGATGGCCACAACTCAAAATGGGTAAATTTATTGCTTTTGCATGATCTCCTACTAAATGCTTTGCTGATGTAGTGATTTAGCGTTAGCAGAGCTAATGATTACGATTAGAGCTTTGTGATTAGCGCAGCTAACTTCTTAGTTACTTAGCGGTGCCTACAACTTAAAATGGTAAAATATAGCACTTTAGCATTAGCTTCTACTAAATACTGAGTTGTTGTAGTGCGTTAGCATTAGCTGACTGGTGTTTATGATTAGAACATTAAGCTAGCAGTGCTAACCACTGGCAGCAACATTGGCTGATTTCCTACAAATGCTGGTTGATGAATGGAACCCCATTTATCAACCAGCATTTGTTGTGTGTGACCGTGCTGCTGACTGTCTGCATGGTTCTTTCTCACACTGATTGTTAAATTGTTCCATTATTTCATAACACACAGTCCAAGAAACAACATAAACCAAGGAGTGAATTGCAAAACAAGCTATTTGCGCTTCCAGAGACGGTTTGGCGAGTTTTTCATGGGTGCAACCTGCATTCTGAGCTCTGCTGCTCACATTTCTTTACAAATGTTCCTCTGTTTAAAGGAGAAAAAAAAACTTTCCAGTGGCGCAAGATTTATTACCAAATAGCACAAACACAAATCTTGCTTTTCACGCCAAGTGTCATTTTTAGCAGAATCTGCAGAAGAGAAAGTGATGAACAGAAAGAACGACAGATGGTTGAGGGAAGGAAGTCTGCCTTTCAGATAGAGCGATATACAAGTGAAAAAGAGGAAGAAGTTGCAACGGACGAGGGGAGCCCCGTTGAGCGTTTATGACTGAAGGAGCAAAGGTTTGAAACAGGTTCACTACAGATAATAAATCTACACGGACATTATAGCAAACGTCTTTGCAGCGTAAAGTATTCAAATATTTTCATTTTCAATTCATTAAATCCTTTTATTCGTCTTCCTGCTCCTCCATTGCTGCATCTATTCAGCGTTTTCTTGCTGCCGCCTTGTGCGGATGCAGCTGTTTGTGTGCAGCGCAGGAAGACGCCCTCACAACCAACATGCATTCTCAATTAGAGCCATGTGACGAGCTGGCACTCCGTCCAGGCATCTGCCTTGGCAGCCAGACAGTCGCTGCTTACAGCACAGCTGGGTCGCACAGAGGTGTGCAGAGCCAACGCTGAGCTCTTCCTCTCACTTATCTGCTGAAAGCTGAGTGGGATGGGCGTCCAAAGTGTGGCGCGTGGGCCATTTGCGGCCCTCTGAAGGGTTCTGGGCGGTCCAAATGAAGCAAATCTGACCTGCAAGATTAGGTGGTTTTTGCACTTGGACATTTTTTTCAACATGTTTTACAGCAGGGGTGTCCAAACTTTTTAATATCGGCCAGAAAGAAAAATCAAGCTAAAATCAGGCAAATAAAGTAGCCAGGTTGTTTTTTAGTGGCCCCTGATCTTTGGACACTTTGGACACCCCTGTTTTACGGATCAATAACATATTCTCCAGACAGTTAGATATACCAACATGAACATGGTGTATAAGATATAATAAAATTGATCCCCAACTAGTAACAACGTTTTTGCTTTTATCTTAGTTTTGGAATAATTAGATCCGGGGTGTCCAAACTTTTGTCAGATGAGCCAAAACTGTTGAGTGAAAAGTCATGGGCCAAGAAAATAATAAAAAACTAAAATTAAGCAAATAATTATGATTATGATCACAATTAATCACAATAAGTCACAATTAATCACGATTAACCGTGATTAATGGTGATTAATCGTGAATATTTGCTTGATTTTTTAATATCAAGATTAATCATGATTAATCACGATTATGGATCGTGATTAATACCTAATGATTAAATGTTTTAATTGATGGCACTGGTCTATGTGTGTCTGTGTGTGTGTGTGTGTGTGTGTGTGTGTGTCTTACTGTGGCGGTCACGTTGCTGCTCTCCGACAGGATCGCTCCAGAGTTGTTGGAAGGCATGGCTGTTGTAGCTGACGGGTCCAGTTGGTTTCCTGACTCCTTTTCAAACCTGAGGAGAAAACGATGAAGAGGAGGAGAAATCCTGTTACACACACTCAGACCTCAGGGCCATTTAGGAGACAAATTAGCCTAGCAGTTTCTGGACCCCTGTGTTCCTCTGCTTGACTTTCTAACCGTTCAGAGACTTCAAGAGGAGTGGCAACAGCAAAGGAGAAGGATTAGCAGAGCTTCCGCCTCCTGATCATGTCATTAAGTTCTCGTTACTGTGGAATATCGTTTCTGCCTTAATATCGTTCATTCAGCAGCTTCAACATATTGATAAAATATTATTGAATTTTTAGGAAATCGTAGAAATTCATGTCATGGAAAGATGGTTGACAGAAGAGCAAACTCTACTTTTTAAGAAAATGGCCACTTATTAAATACTCGTTAGTCAATCAATAAAATCAATGACCTTTAGATGAACTCATTAATCAATAACTTGTCTAAATTAAGTGTCTTTTGAATTGAATTAATTTATTTTCACATTTTTATTCTTAGAAATGTTTAAGTGATTTTTTCCTTCCAGGCCTGCAACAATAACATGATCAATTGTTCCAGACATTATCACGATAATTGATAATATTGTCATTTTAAGATAGTTTACAAGTCATATAATCATAATAATAATGAAGGAACACATATTCAAAGATAAATATACTTTAAATTATAGTGAACATTTAACACTGAAGCTGGAAGACATTTTAAATATTGAAAATAAATAAATTAAACATCAGAAGCAACAAATGAAATAAATAATTAAGTTTCAGTAAATAAAATTATCCTCAAAACCACAAAAGGTTTAGTTGAGACCAAAACACTGAAGAGTTTCATCAGCCAGTTTTTGGTAGAAAGAAAAATTATTGAGTTTTAATTTATAATCAGTTTATCATATCAGACCAATTTCCTTCCACTTCCCAATCATGCACAACTTCGTCTTGGTTTATTTAACAAAAGTTTAATAAAAACATAAAAATGTGAACAAATTTAAGCCACCATTTTGGTCTGAATCCTGTTTTTTAACGTTTTGGAGGATTATTAAATCGATGCTCTCCAGGTTTTATCTAAAATGTTTATCTGTCTTTCAAAGTAAACATGTAGCTAAATGCAGGTTATCTGCAACTAAATGGGAAAAAAGTAAGAATAGGAGCGTAAAGATAAATAGAGAAAGTGTGAGAGGAAGACTTCAGCTCTGGAGCTGACAAGCCCATGCAGCCCTTCAGGTAAACAGATACAGTCGGATATGAGCTGCAGCGCCGGCACCGCGAATGTGTCCCTACACGCTCAATAAACACAACGCCGCTACTTCATGTAGCTGCATTCCTCTGAGCCTCCATGCTGGTGGACATGACTGACGGCTCTCAGGCGTCTGTGGCGCAAATCCACAGAGACCGAACCGGGTCGCACACGGGGTCCGGCTACTGCGACGTGTCGCCGCAGGGAGGCGACCAGGTTTCTCCCGACACCCCGGCCTGCCCCGAGTCACAGAAACCAGCCTGAGATCAGCCAGAGTGTGACGAGGATTTCAGCGGCTTAAACGCCAAAGTCATCCAGAGTTTACCACGACAAAAAACTCGTTATTCAGTGACTTCAGGGCAGAATATTAAATAAACTCAGGAATTTTTTTACAGTTTAAAGTAAACGAGTCACTTCCAGAGACATTAGTGATGTTACAGCTAGCTAGCATGAAAATGTATCAATGTGTAATCGTTACATATCAGTCGATATTGGTAATTATTTCTAATATTCCAAACTGATCATAACCTGTTCTGTTTTATAGTTTTAACTGCAAGTCTTTATTTTTAAGCACTTTGAAGCAAAACCTGAAACTGCGGCTGTTACTCAGCAGGTTGTTGCTAGGCAACCAAAGAGAGAGTGAGTTAGTTGATTCCACTCACTTTGCTCAGCTAGCTGATTAGTTGAACGGCTAAAGTCTTTCCTCTGCCTACATCCCCCAGGATGCCGTGCGGCAAGTGAATATTCTATCAGACGTATTGTCTATAGATATTGATCGCGTATTTATCTGAATCTAAATTGTTATTGATAAATTGTGACTGCTGTCAAGCAGTCATCAAACAGCAGTGAATACTTTTAGCACATGGTGCAGGGGGACATATTTAGTTATTGTACTTTTATCAACAAGTGAATCATCTTTCACCTATTAAGCGATGGGTGTTTTCCACAAATGATTGTCCAGGAGACTCGATTCGATTGGGAACCAAAATGGAAACATTTGTAACATTTTCATTTTCTTTGTGTAACCTATTCTCCTCATCGCCTGTGGGGGCGCTGCACCAAGAACCACTCAAAGAAAGACAAGAACGACTTCCTTCTTCACCAAATGTAAACAAAAATTGAGATTTAAACGGTTGTAGGATTTCTTTTTTTGTTGTTAGCTAAAGATCCCGGGCCATTTCTCCCGCTAGTGCTAAGCTAATGCTTTTATTTTGGTTATATTTACCCAGAATGCCCTGCACTGTAGTCCACTTCCTGGTTTTGGAGTGGTTTCTGCTCCGCTTGGCGTTCACATATAGATTCAAACCACTCCAGAGTTCACTTCAACTAAACCGAGACCTACACTGTAAAAACACAGAATCTTACCAATTATTTCTAGAGTAAATATTTTAGTACACTTAAAACAAAACTAATTTATACATATATTTTTAACAGGACATAGGAGATTGTTTTAAGTGAATAATTTATTAATAGTGATTTTTTTAAAAAGCACTGATAGTGAGATAATATTTTTTCCATAAGTGAAACAATCTGCCAGTGGAACCAGTCTTTCCTTTTAACTTGTTATCAGTATTATGGATTATAGATTTGAGTTCAGCATGAAATAATGTCCCCACAGCATGACCAGTTTTTGGAAAAAATGTCACAGTTTTAGAGTGAAGTTATTTCCTGTGACCAAATAAACACCCTGACCATGAATGTGGCTTCACTGCAAAAACACAAAATCTTTCTCAGCATTTTTATCTGGTTTCCAGAGAAAATATCTTTCCACACCTGCAAATGACAAAACAAACTTACAAGTAACTTTTCAGTAAATGTAAGACCTTGTTTTAAGTCAGTAATTACTGAATATTGATAAAAAGGTTTTTTTTTACCCATAGCATGAGAACAATGTCTTGTTTTGTAGCTTTTAGCTTAGTTAACATGGGCAGCTTAATCAGAGGCAAGAAATTAATTTATAAAAACAGCTAAATATAAGAACCTTTAATGTGTGTAGAAAGAGCAGCCCACTTCTTTCCCACGGCTGTTGTTGCCTTCAGCCAGACTTGGTCTGGGCTCCTTTTGCATGAATCTTATGCTAACATATGCAGCATGAATCAGAGCCAAGTCCTGCTGGAAAATGAAATCAGAAAGCTTTTCTGCAAACAGAAACATCAAGTGTTGCCATATGTGCTGGTAAATGGCTGAGCTACGGTTGTGATGCTTCCCCAAACTCCTAAACAGGCTTTACAGTTACCACTGTCACTGGTACACACTTCTTCCTTCCACTCAACTTTCCAATATTAACCTGCGACAAAAATTTATGCTTAAATTTAGGTTTATTTTTCAAAATTATATTTTCACGTTATTCATTCATTTATAAATGTTGTAGTTACAAACTAACTATTTAATTAGCAGAATAAATATTTAGCTTCAATATAAATATTTAGCACAGACAAAAACATTTTGCTTTTTGCAAATTTACTTGGAAGTGGACTACCTAAATTTTATTTAATTTATTTAATTTTTATTTAACCAGGTGCTATATAAATAAAATTACCTTTAGCTTTAAAACATTTCTTTTCTTAGGGGCTAAAACATCCAAACTTTTGCTGTTAATTTTTGACTTTAACTTTACGAACAGGACAGTTAAAGGAGCCATCTTGTTTAGCCGCTCACAGGAACAACACCGACTATAATAAGCAGATTAGAGAGGCGATGAGGCGAATTAAAACCTTAATGAGCTTCTTTATATCAGACTTAGACGTTTCAAATTACAAAGTTATAAACCAAGTTTGGTCCAGTTTTATCCACTTCCATTTTGATATTATGCAGGTACAAATAACGCATCCTGTTAGTCACATCAGCAGGAATTTGACACTTTCAACAAACCAGGAGAACAAATACTGAAACTTCCTAACAAACTGTGAGAAAAACACAGATTCCTCACAGATAAAACCAGAAAATGTGCCTGGGCGAGTATTAATTAGCTGTTTGATCAGCTATGAGCTCATTCTGTTCCAACTCAGTATTTCAGATCTTTATCATGACACCAAAAAAGAGACAGACTGGGAACATCCGGATCGCAACGGAGTATCTGACACCAGGATGGAAATGATCCTCCGGGCCCTGTGGCCGGTTCAGCGATGGATCGAAACGCAGCGGAAACAATCCACCAGGTTCAGGATTTACTCAAAAACAACCTGAAGGGAACAAAACCGCATTTAACGTAACAGAGTCGGACTATTTCTCACGCAAAAACGAAGCACAGACGGAAAAAATAAGTCAATTTAGAACATATTTCTCTGGGAAAAGTCCAATCTTTTAACTACAACTGGTTCTGTTGTCAGACTATCTCACAATTTAATCCAGAATAATTTGATAACCAGTGGAGTTCATGGTCAGCTCAACCAATGACAGTTGGTCAACATTTACAATCATAAAGTCTCATGTGGTTCATAATAAACATTTAAAATGTGATCAATTTTAAAAACCTCATGTTTTTAAAGTCTCAGGCATTTTACCCACGTAGCCGAGTCTTTATAACAACAAATATCTTCACCATATTGTTTAAAAAAATAATATCATATACACAGGAAAGTTTTCAACACAAATTCGCTTCTGTAGTAAACATGCCAAACCCACAGAGGGCGGTGTAGCACAAAGCTAACACCTGTCAGCCAATCAGAATGCTTCAAAACAATCACAACTTCCTGTTAGGAATTCAACATGGCGCCAAGAGGCTCATTAAACAGCAAAATAGAATAAAAAAGCTGATAAAACACAAGACAATGATGATTAGCGGCCTAGTCAAAGCAATTTGGAAATGAAATAATAGTTTTTGTCGCAGACTGTGACGAACGAGACCCTAAATCTCTGTTTTCCCAAAAATAATTATAAAAAGAAAATTGTAAAAGTTGATTTGTTACTCTGCGCGTTTCCAAAGGAGATTAATTTCTTTGGGAGGTCAAGTCACGGAAAAGTGTGGGAAGCCTTGGACTAGGCCTCGGATGTTCGGGTAAACTTGGAAATTTTCCCAACAGCTGCTTATGCTGCGTTCAGGTTCATCTGGGATACTCTGAAGTGATAACTCTCTCACTCTTCGGTTACCTAGCAACTCTCTCACTCTTCGGTTACCTAGCAACTCTCTCACTCTTTGGTTACCTAGCAACTCTCTCACTCTTCGGTTACCTAGCAACAACCTGTTGAGTAACTGGCGCAGCAGCAGTTTAAGGTTTTGCCTTATAACTGCTTAAAAATAAAAAACACAAAGAGAGAAAACTGTGGATAAAACAGGAAAGGTGACTCCACCAGTTTATCTGTATTTCAGATATTTAAAACAACAAACTAATCAATAATTATCAATATTGACTGATATGAAACTCTTGTATCGTGACATGTTTTTCAGTTCTGAGTCAGGAGTTTCATTATTTTCCTACAGAGCTGAAAACGAACAAACGTTTCCACAGCGAGGAGAAGCTGAAACGTTGTATCCTCAGCGCATAACTTCTCTGCATCTTCAGTGACAAAGAAAGAGGTTGAAATAAAGCAGCAGAGAAAGAGCGAGGGGCCAACCGCTCAGGGTCAGGGAGGACGAGGAGGCGGCGGCGCGGGGGATCACATCAAAGCCGCGTGGTGGCGAGAGATTAGGGTCCGCTTTGCTGGAGGGGACCGGCCTCTCCCTGCACGGTGTGCATGTGTGCGTGAAGGGGAGCCGAGCCCCTCGGGTCTTTCTCTGGGCCCGCATTCCTCGGCCCTCGTTACTTTATGGCCCCTTCACGTCCAGAACCGGCCCCGCAGCCCAGCGCCGCAGGTCTCGCTCCAGACACGATGGATACAAATACATGGAAAACATCCACTCTGCCTCAAAACAAACCAAAAATATCTTTTTCAAAAACTAAAAACAAAAATGAGATTTTCTTTAATCTACTTAACAAAGCCTGACGCATTCGATAATAAATTAAAACAAACTCAATCATTTCCATTTGCAGGATTTATTGTTTTTCTGCTGCTTTGGGGTTATTTTATTTACAGACTTCATAATCCAATTTATTTGCAGTTTTGCTTATTGATTTTGAATATTTAAAATGTTAAATGTTCATTAGAATTTTAATGTTAATGAAGATCAGATATCAATTTAAAGTTTATTGATCTTTGAGAATGTGTTCTTGCTTTCTTATGCCATTATTATCATTATAGTATTCAAAAATAGTCTCAAAACGACAATATTATCATTTATTGCAATAACTTCAGGGACAATTCATGGTCCAGTAAAATTTGTTATTGTGACTCAACAATAAACTGAGGATTAACTATTTTAATTAAACGAATAATCAGAATTATAATAGCATTTACTATTAAAGTGTTCTGTTGATTAAAAACTAAAACATAATTCATCTGTTCTCAGCAATAAAAACATATTTATAACTAATTATTATAATAACTCCATTATTCCGTCTGTCAACAGTGCGCTGCTGTCTAATGTTTGTGTTCTTGGAGTTTGGTCCAAACTGGGTCATATCAACAGGACAATGTTTACAAATTCACAACAACAAATCAAGAAGTTTCAACGGCCCAGTCAAAGTCCAGACCTAACTAGGATTCAAAAAGCTGCTGGGCTTTGAAGTCAAAGATCTGCTCATTTTTAATGCATTAGTGTGAGTTTATTGCAAACTTTCTGCATAAAAGGTAAAAAACATTGAAGTGCTGCCTCCCACCTGCAGGTGGCAGTATATGTTAGTACATGTATGTTAATAAGAGAAACTGAGATATTTACGTTTTTAGAAAAAGCTAACCAGTTCACCTCGAAACGTCTGTCTCGGTTTGGTTGAAGTGAACTCGGGTTCAGATGTGAACACCAAGTGGACCGGAGACCGCTCCAAAAGCAGGAAGTGGACTACAGAGCAGGGAATTCTGGGTAAATACAACCAAAACAATTTAGTCTCATTTGGTAAAGAAGGACGTTGGGCTCAGTGTCTTCTTCAGAGGATTCTGTTCTTAGTGATTCTTGGTGCAGCGCCCCCACAGGTGAGGAGGAAACTGGTTGCTCAAAGGGTTTGGTTGGTTTTTCACAGAAAGTTTAACAAATATTGCAGTTAATTTGAACCCTGTACGATGCTGGGTTCTGTCGGTCTCATCAGATCATTTTTACCCACAATGATGTCTGCATCTCCTGAATTAAACGTTTCTGCAACTGTTTATTGGTTAAATTGGCTACTTGCATAGAAATCACAGTATTTCTTTCTGTCTCCTCCCGTTTTCTTCCAGCCTCGATTTGCATCTCCCTGGAACATGCTGTGATTTTTTTAAAAACGCGTTTTTCTTAATCTCTAACCCCAAACCTGTTTAATAACGCCGGTTAATAACAGGAGCAACAGGAGGAAGTTCAGCCAGTAAAAAATCCCCACCGTCTGTACATGTTCAAATACCTGAGCATTTCCAAAACCAGGAAATAAGGAAGCAAAATCAACACTTAACCACACACTCTTAAAAAAATACAGCAAAAAAATCTGCAGTTTTACAAAAAACTCCCGCAGTTTGGAGATTAAAACAGATTTCACCGCACAAAATGAAGAAGGAGTCAAATATCTGCAGCTCGATCCTCTGTGAGCCGGCCATGCATGATGCGGTTGTACAACAGCTCACTTTGAACGCAAAATAGCGGAGTTTTCCTGACACTAAACCCGCTAACAGCTGCGAAACACGCGAATAAACGTCTGGGGATAAGAGACGGAAATGCAAAACCTTCCAGTGGTGTTTGAGAGTTTTCCCCAGATGATATTTAAGGTCTTACCTGAGCGGACTCTGCAGCAGTTCTGGGTCTGATCTGCGCACATGGGGCAAAGTCGAGCGACCTGCCAACTTTACACGTGCACAGAGCAGGAATTACAGGGGAACCAACCTGCGCGTAACACGCAGAAAACTGCAGCTGCAGCTCGAACAGATGAATTAAAGTGTTACAAACACGACAGACACGAGTTTTACTTACATAACCATTCGCGGTTGTTTGCGCATCCGCAGCTGAAACGTGTGCAGGAGGAAGATGTTGACCTGGTGAGCCGAGCCGAGGAGGATCTGGAGTCCCACACGGATGTTTGGCTGCCGCAGGCTTTTAAAGGTGGAAATGTCGACTCCCACATGTAGTAAAAAAACAAAAACCCATCATTCACTTCAGCTCTGGAAGCAACATGTTTCACCTTAAAACACCTTCAAACCTTCACAACCCTTGATTTTTTTCTGATTTTGTCAGGAAAAACTTTGATTTTATTTAAGTAAACCATACAAAAGTGAAAGAAAATCAATCAAACAAGTTTATTTTATAGCACATTTCAGCAACATGGCAGTTCAAAGTGCTTTACATCATAAAAACACAAAAATACAAAGTGATAGAAACATATACAACAACTGAAGGAAAATACATCTATAAACTACAAAAACACAAAATCTTACCAAGAATTTTTGCCTGGTTTATTACAGGAAAACATTTTCTGTTATAAGTTAAATAATCTGCAGGGAACCTTTAAGAACTTAAAATAGGCTTTTCTTACTGGAAACTTGATTTAGTTTTGTTAATTAAGGCCATTGGAGATAAACAAAAGAGTTTGAAACATCAAAATTTGTGAGAAAATATTCAGAAATTTTGCAATTAATCTAATAAAATTTATTTTAAAAAAATTTAAAGTTTCTGAATCTAAAAAGTTGCTAAAATTTTTCAAAAATGTAGCAATTAATCTCAAAAATTCCCTAGAAATTTTTTTTAAATTTAGTTTGAAATGTTGAAAATTTGCTAGAAAACCATCTAAATATTGAGATTAACGTCAAATTTTTTTTTAAATTTCTGAATCTCAAAATTTTATAACGTTTTCTCGCAAATGTGCAACATTTCAAACTCAAAAACTTTCAAAAAATTTTTTCCTGAAAATTTCTAAGATTGATCTCAATATTTCTTCTTTTTTTGGAGGAAATTTCCTTTTTTTTTTTTTTTTCTACAGTGTTCCTAAAACACAATCATAAGTTTCTTATTGGAAGATATTTTCCGCTTATAAATGAACAATATAGTATATCAAATAGTTATTTACTTAAAATAAGCTTTTATATCTTGGTGGAAAGTTACTTGTGAGTTAATTTTGTTACTTTAAGTGTTTTTTAATATGCCTTAGTTTCCTTCTAATTACAGGCTCATTTCTTTTTCATAAATAGCTTTACTTTAAAACAAAACATGGAAGTAAAAACCAAATATTTTCTGTATTTTAATCTATTTTCTATCTGATTTAAAGGTGAAACTGCAGATTTTTCAGCTCCTTTTCCTTTCAGCGTCAAACGCATTCTGCGCATGCGCGTGACCACAGTGAACCCGGAAGTTGTCTCCTTCAAATCAGCTGCGCAGCAGCAGCCAAAACACCGGATCGAGTTTATTCAGGGATAAAGCACAAAAACATGCAGCTTCACTTCGCTAAGGACGTGTTACCGGATTCTGTCGGTACCGACTTCCAGAATCTGAACAAATTTACCGAGCAGGTAAAAAACAAGAGCCGCTGTGATGTTTACCGAGGAAGTTTAGCTAGTTTTCCTGTTTTCCGGTGAGATTTATGGGAAACTATAAACATCTCAAATGCTCGTAGGTGTTTCATCGGAATTTATAATTTTATATGTTTAAGATTTGGATAACTAACAGCAAATAAAAAGGTTTAAATGCATAAAAGCGCAATTTTTGTGTCAAACATCAATGAAATCTTAAGCAGTTCTCATGTTTCTCATGTAAACGTTTTAAATTTAATTCAAATAACCAGATTATATGTGATAATATGCTTCAATGCAACTGCTGACCTTTGCCCTTTTTACAACTTTCCATCACGTGACAGCATTTATTCCCCTCAGTGAACCATCACAGGATGTGCAGCTCTGAAAAAGTATTTACTCCCCTACAGATTTATATTATATTTTACTTATTAAAGGAAAACTCAGTACAAACAAACCCTTTGTGAAAATGTGTTGAATCGTATATTAGCAAAGGTTAAACCCACGTTTTGTGTATAACTTCTATCCAAAGAGCTTTACAGTCAATATGCGGCTTTAACAAAACCTGTTTGTAATATTTAAAAAAAACAGTTAGGGTGCAATTTTTACAGACGCAAGGAATTTTGATAAAGATTAAAACAATTAAAGATTAAATTTTTTTAGAGCGCAAATAAAAATGGAAAAGTGTCCAAAAAGGATTACGTGAAGTAAAGGACTTATTACCACATATATAATTATTATTAGACAAGAAATATTTATTTCTATAGCTTTTTAAAAAATATTATTTCAAGTGAAATCAGATTTTATTTGACTGAGATTTCAGATCTATTTTTTAAAGAAACTGTACTGTTTGTTTACCTCTGTGAGCTTAGAAGCAATAGTTATGGTGTTTTATAACAACAAGCCTTTTGACAGTGTTTCAGTGTCATTTGAGCAAAATTTTTAAAAAGCTATAAAAATAATAGTGTTTATTATTTTTTTACAATGCATAAAGATAATAATAACTAACAAAGTAAAAGTAAAAGTGGACAAATAAAATTGTTTTTGCAATTTTAACTATGAAAAACATTTAATATAAATATGATTATAAGACAGATTTCAACTGGGTTTAATAAAATATTTATCTTGAACTACTAGTAGAATAAAAACAGAAACATTAGTGTAATTAAATAGAAATAAAGTGTTTAGGCCTCAGGACGACATGCAGTAGCAACAAGAAACACTTACAGACGGTGATGAACGTTTAAATTACACAAAGTAATGTGTTTTTAAAATGTATTTTTTAAATATCTGCAGCAGTTTAGTCGACTGATTGAAATTCTGTTCCAGTTCCTCCTGGACCCGAAAGAGGTGAGTGGAAAAGAAATGAGACTTTGAGCTTTGATAAATCAACCGGAGTAAAACGCTGCTTTTCCCTTTGTGTGTGTATGTAAATTGTGTGTGTGTGTGTGTGTGTGAAAATGTGTGTGTTCAGACGGACAGATTCGTGCAGCAGGTGACAGAATTTGCAGGGGAACACGGGATGAGCGCCGGTCCGCTGAGGAACCTGATGAAGAGCATCCTGCTGGTTCCTCAAGGTGGGAGAAACTAACAGGAAGGTTTTTTGATTTGTTTTTTCAGAGAGATTTTATCCGACAACCCGTCCAAACAAGCTAAGCTAGCAGTCAAGAGTCTACAGAGTCTTTGTTTTGTGGGTTCTTCTCATGCTTTCAGCAGTGGTGTGGACACTTCTACTGAGCCGCTAATGTCAGAGCTAACTTTTTATTGGGACTTTTGCTAGTTTGAAAACATTTAGTGCACTTAGCTTTCCCTTAAATCAATTTTTCCATATGAATACTAAAGCTCTAATTCACTTGGCTGGTCTGTGAGCTCTCAGTTGAGTTAAGTTGAAGTTTTGGTTATTGAATGTTATGATTTCTTTAGTTAGTTAGACGTTTCTATTCATGCTTTTATCTTGAAGCTGTTAAAGTGACTCTGCTGTTTTCTCCTCAGGGGCTCTGAAGAAAAACCTGACGATCGAGCAAGTCAAGGAGGACCTGCTCACATTAGGTTCTAGTTTCAAACTCTAACTGACTTCATTGTAAATCAAATGTTGAATTATATTCCCTGAACTTTAAAGGGTTTGTCTGTTTATCCCTCAGGGCTAAACGACGAGAAAGCTGCTCACTTTTCTTCACAGGTAAATAAATAAACCCTTGAATTTGATGGATCCTGTAAGTTTAGAGGCTTTGATGAAGTTCTGATTAGTTCATAAGATAAATAAATTCTGATAACTTTCATTTGGGAGAACTAGCAGAAAATTTTAGCATCATTTACTCACTGTTAGCATCCAGATTAATATTTATATCCAATTCATTTAAAGAAAATCTGATGTGATGACTTCACCACGAAGGATCTGATGG
Source organism: Brachyrhaphis terrabensis (assembly GCA_903067065.1). NCBI lineage: Eukaryota > Metazoa > Chordata > Actinopteri > Cyprinodontiformes > Poeciliidae > Brachyrhaphis > Brachyrhaphis terrabensis. The sequence continues at coordinate 61,642 of CAEGAG010174638.1, forward strand.
GTCAAATTCATTCTAGCTGGGAAACGTTCATCAAGTCCTAAACCAACTGATTCTGCGCTGACTTCTGTTTTACAGTCCAGAACTGTGGTTCTGATGGCAGAGAAGGCTGTTTTATTGTTCAGACTAATTCATCTGCAAAATACAACGGCAAATTAGGCACATTGTAGATAAAAATATATATTAAAGGGGCGTGCTATGGTGGCGTAGGGATCAGTGCGACCCACATTTGGAGGCCTTGAGTCCTCGACGCGGCCGTCGCGGGTTCGACTCCCGGACCCGACGACATTTGCCGCATGTCTTCCCCCTTCCTGTCAGCCTACTGTCAAATAAGGGACACTAGAGCCACAAAAAAGCCCCCTGGTGGGAAGAAAAAAAAAAATATATATATATATATATATATTTAAAAAAATGTCCGCTAGGAAACTCTGAAGTTCGAAGATTAATCTCAAACATTTTCTACTAAAAACTTTAACATTTCTGTTTGAAAAGTCAAACATTTGCTAGACTCATAAATTTTTAGATTAATCTTAGAAATGTTCTAGAAAATCAAAGAAATTTATGAGTTTGAAAAGTCAAAATTTTGATTGAAAAACTCAGAAATTTTTAGATTATTCTCAGAAATTTTCTAGAAATTTTTTTTTTTGACATTTTCAGAGTTGAAAAGTCAAACATTTGACAGAAAACACTGAAATATCGAATTAAAAATCTTGGAAAGTTTTGAGTTTCAAAAGTCAAAAATGTTTGACTTTTGGAAAATTTTTGAGTTCCAAGAGTCTCATTTTTTTTTACTTTTAAAACTCTAAGATTTCCACGTTTTTGTCTCGAATTTCTGAGATTATGAAAACTTTGGAATTTGGAGCAAAATTACGACTTTTCAAATTTAGAAATTTCTACTTTTTTTTTCTAGCAAATTTTTGACTTCTCTAACTCAAACTTCCTTGTTACTTCAACAAAATTTGTTACATTCTTAGGCAGAAATCTACTATTTTTTTTAAGCTTTAACAACCTGAAAAGTTAAAATTCATCGTTACGTTTTTGAAAGGTTTTCTCTTTTTTTACTCAAACTAATGAGCTAGCTTTGTTTTAGCATCGTTAGCACGTGTGAAGGTGTGAATATGAGCATCTGAAAACAATTTATCAGTCAAATCAAACAGTCTCGTTATTTAAAACCACGTTTTGCTATTGCTAATGTAGCTAATCCTAGGTAGATCAGCTAATGTAGCTGATGCTAACTGTATCACAGTGTTGAGGTGTGCTGAGGGCGGCCATCTTTCCCTCTGTGTGCTGCAGTGGGGGCAGCATTATGCTGCGCTGTCCAGGCTGGCGGTGGGACAGACGCTGATGGTCAACCAGCTGGTCGACATGGAGTGGAAGTTTGGAGGTGAGACGACTCAAATCGTAGCGAAACGATCGCAGGGGAAAATATTTGCCAGGATAAATTCGGTCGCTGCAGAACATCGACGTTGGCTCCTGTCAGAAGAATCATGGCCGCCAAATGGCCTCAGATAAAAACAAAACGATGAAATAATAAAAAGTGTTTCCAGAGTTTCTGCACAGCCTGGAAAAATCTGGATTTTCCAGGATTTTAGGGATATGAGAATGAGAAATCAATCCATCCATCCGTCCGTCCGTCCGTCCCTCCCTCTCTTTCTTTCAGTCTCTTTTTCTTTCTTTTCTTCATTATGTTTTTGTTTCTTGATTCATTTCTTTCCTTTGTTCCTTTCTTTCCCTTTCTTTCTTTCTTGAATTGTTTCTGGTAAATTGTCGAACCCAGTTTGTTTTCTGACTCAAACTGGGACGTTTTCTCTCGTTCCCAGTAACTGTCGGCACCAGTGAGATTCAGAAAGTGGGAAACATTTTTCTGCAGGTAAAACTTTCAGAAAACGATCCAAAGTTGTGAGGATTTTCATGTCTTTTATTTTTATTTCACCCCCACCGTTCCTCTGCTCTCCTGCAGTTGAAGCTGGTGGTGAGGAAGGGAAACTCGACTGAAAACGTTTTCATGGGTGAGTCTCTATTTTAAATCCATTTGACTGATTTCTTCAACAATAAAATTCTAATTTATTTGGATTTTATGTGAGAGATCAACAACAATAAAATAAATACAAATTTCATGTTTTAAAGTGATAAAAAATGAAACATTTCTCTTTAATCTCCAAAGTGCTTCATAATCTAATTTTTACTTGATTTTTTTGGGAAAATTAGTAGCAACTTTTTCGCCATTTTCTTGACCAATATTTATATTTTTCACCTAAATCTGTCTCGTTTTATTGTTTCCTCCAGAACTGACACTTCCTCAGTTTTACAACTTCCTGCATGAGATGGAGAGAGCAAAGGCCAGCATGGAGTGCTTTGCTTGAATTTGTGTGTGTGTGTCTGTGTGTGTGTGCCAAACGTTTGTACTTCATCTGATAATAAATACAATTAAAAATTAAACTGTTTTGTCAGATTGAAGATTATTGCTCTGAACCTTCTAGATTAATTAACAAAATTATACTTAAAAAATTATGTTATTTATTTAAATAGCGGCAATTCGCAACAAATGTCGTCTCAAAGCACTTAACAAAAAATAATAAATTCAAACACAAATTCATTCCGATTGATCCTAGTTATCAAACAGTAAATTAATTATTGAACGTTAATTTACTGTTTGAAATTAACGTTTGAACGTTAATTTTAACGATAAATTAACGTTTAAGACTAGTGGGTAGTCTTAAAACTACAGTACAAATGGAAACTTTCCATTACAAATTTGTCTACATTCCGCTAATGTCAAAAAACTCAATTTTACAACCTCGGTGTTTGTATTAAATAAGAAACGCAATTAAAATTACACGTGAATAAGTTTGTTAGCGACATCCTCCAACTATTTCCTGTTGTCTTCTTCGTGGTTTACGCAAATTGCAACTTCCGGGTTTTTGATCGTCTGAAGAGAAAAACGTTTCCATTGCAGTTTTGTGAAATAAAGCAATTTTGATACAAAAAGCTCAACTCAGTGCCAAAACTGATCAAAAATCAAAAGTTTTTCTTTACATATAGAACTGTTTCTATTGAGCAAATTTATTTAAACTAAACGCTGGTACGAAGCTAGCAGCTTCTAGCTAGCACCTGCGTTTACCTAGCAGCTTCATGAGATGGAGGTAGTTGGGGCCTACCTAGCAACTACCGGAAACTGGTAGCAACTACCGGACACTGATAGCAACTACCGGACACTGGTAGCAACTACCGGACACTGGTAGCAACTACCGGATACTGGTAGCAACTACCGGATACTGATAGCAACTACCGGACACTGGTAGCAGCTACCAGAAACTGGTAGTTGCTAGCAGTTGTTTTCTTGGCTGTATCAAATTGTTTCTTTTGTTCCCGCAAAACTGCGATGGAAACACGTTTTCGGATCTCACGAAGACAACAGGATAGTTAAATTAAGTTACTATTTTAATAACTTGAGTGATTTTAATTGCGTGTTTCTTTTCGACAGTGGCGGAATATAAACGAGGTTTTGCTTTTGTAAAGTGACCGCAGTGATAACTAAAGGTTCTGTCTCCGTTTATCAGGAAAACCTGTGGAAACTTTCCACCTGTAGCATAAACTGCGGGCCAAACAGCTAAAATGAAAACTGGCTCCATTTGTCACAGAAACGCCAGTAAAGGTGAGTCCTGTGAGTTTCTCCGTTTTGTCTTTAGTTCCTCTTTGTGAGTTTTTTCCGTTGGTTTTCCGGCCCCAATGCAGCTGATTAGACCAGCGGGACAAAGTCCGACCGCAGACTTCCTCCTGCTGGATGTATAGACATGTTTCCTCCCCGCTGGATTTGCGCCGTTCAGCCATAAAACCCGCTATCTTTGCGGCACACATTGAGGAAACGTTCCGTTTGAGCCCAGCGGCAGATTCCGTTTATTTAACCTCCATTTTCCTTAATTTGGAGTATTTTGAGTAAAAACACCAAATTCCAGCCAAAGTTTATCACTTTTGTTTGTTTTGCTGATTGATAGATAAATCTGAATAAAGGTAAATATATTAAAGATGGAAGGAAGAAAGATAAAATGCATAAAAATAAAAATAAACTTAACATTCCACCAAATATTAGAGTAACACCACATGATGCCACCAAGAAAAGAAGGAAGTAATGAAAGAAGGGCGGGAAGTAAGGAATGAAGGAAAGAGGAAATGAAAGAATGAAGGAAGAAAGGACAGATTTTATTTCTTCTGTCTGAATTTGAAAATGAAGTCAAATCAAAAGCTGAAGATTGTTTTGAATTTCCAACATGGAGGAAATAAAAACTTTTGATCATCATTCCAACCTTCTTCCCGTTGAACCAAAACTTTTTACATCAGCATGAAGAACTTCCGGTTAATTCTGCTGATCCGACCAGAACCAGAACAAACCACGCAGCGCCTGTCTGTGGCCACTAGAGGGCGCCACTGACCGAAGGTTCTGAGATCAGACCGGAAACTGCAGGAGAAACTTGGTGAAACATTTGATTTAACTCAGTTAATGGAGAGCGTTGCATGTTGTAGATACACTGTTAAAATTTATCAGCAACAATTAAGATTATTTAAAGAAAAAAAATGGCGGTTAAACTTTCTAAATAATATTTTCACCATTTATAAATGTCAGTATAAAAATTTAGTTTGAAGCTATACATTTTTAGTTAATCAGCTTAATACTTAGCCTCAAACTAAATAATTAACTCTAAAGTAAATATTTAATTATTAAGCTAAATATTGAGTTAACAAGCTAGTTATTTTTTTTTGCTAAATTTACCCTCAAACTAAACATTTAACTTAAAAAAAAAAAAATTTAATTAGCATTCTAAATGTTTAGTTTACAAAACAAATTTTTGTCTCCGAACTAAATATTTAGCTAGTAAGCTAAATATTTAATTTGAGCTACATTTATAGTTAGCATGCTATGTTTAGCCCCAAACTAAACTAAGCTAAACATTTAGTTTCATTAGCAAGCTTAATATTTAGCCTGCTAGCTAAATATTTAGTTTAGACCAAAGTACTAAGATCTAAACTAAATATCTAGAGCTACATATACAGCTCTAACCTGAACAAATAGCTTGCAAATTAAATATCTAGTTTGTAGCTAAATATTTAGTTTCAGAAATGTTTTTAAAATGTATCTTCATCCAGAGTTTGTGTGTTACATCGTATTTTTACCCCAGGAAAACAGAGAAACTGGTTAACTGGGAGTTTCTATAGATAATCTGAAGTATCGTTGGGACTTTCGGTGTTGGATTCAGCTACTGCAAATAAAGATTAATTTATTTTAGTTGTTTTTACACCCATTCACCTCGTTATTGGTGATTGATCAACCGGTTAAATCTGTGGAAGAGTTGATGTTGTTATGTTTGCAGGGTTTTTATTTTCGTCCCACTGCGTCTGTTTTGTTTTTGTTTTGTTGTGCGGCTGCATGTCGGTGTGTTTGCAGGTTCGGCGGCTCCGTTCGGGTCCCAGCCAGGAGTCACCAGCAGACCTCTTCACCGACGCCCACACACACTCCCTCCAGCTGACTGGCGCCATGGCAACCAGCAGAGCCATCCGGGTCCTGTGTGTGTGTGTGAGAGACCAGGTGTGTGTCTCATCGGTGCTTTTTTGTGTTCTCCATCGTTTCCCCTGAGGGACACAGATGTGCATCAAGCTCCACATGCATGAGGCAGACGAACATCAGATGGTTGCTCTGCGTTTATGTTGCTAATGTGCGCAAATCTTCGTCTGTAATTCGCTAATATTGAACAAAATAAACACAATTTCCCAATTATTGTGTTTCTATTAAGTAAGAAATTAAAGTCGCACATGAAAAAGCTTGTTCGAGTCATGGTTGTCCAAAGTGCGGTATAGGGGCCATTAGAGGCCATTGGACTGATTTTAAGCGGTCAAAAATTATCCAGATTTTTCCCGTTGATGCAGATCGAAGATGTTAGTTTGTAATATTTTAACAATGTAAAATGTAAATTACAACAAAGTCTTTGTCTTTGTATAACTCTGAAATTTCCAAGTTTATTCTAAAAAATTTCTGGCATTTGAAAATTTCATAGTTTTCTAGTAAATTTTCAACTTTTCAAACTCCTAAATTTGCTTTGTTTTTCTAGCAAATTTCAAAGATAAAACTCAAAATTTCAAAGTTTGTTTTTTTTTCTAGCAAATATTTGCCTTTTAAATTTGGAAATTATATATTTTTAGAAAATTTCTGAGCTCAATCTAAAAATGTTAAAATTTTTTCTAGAAAATGTTCAACTTTTCAAACTCAGATATTTAAAAAAAAATTCTACAAAATTTCTTTCACGTTTTCAACTTTTGAAACTCATAAATCTCCATGTTTGTTTCTTGAAAATATCTGAGTTTAATTAAAATGTTTTATCTGTAAAGCCGTTTGTGCCTCAGACAACGGAAAGCAGAAGGTTGGACTGTTTTGAAACTTACTTTCACTTCCTAAAGTGGAGTTTATTTTAATCCTGCTGATCGAGTTGCTCTGTTCCTGCCGCCTTTCTGTTTCTCCTTTGAGGCGTTTAGACACAAACTTAACGGATCGAATGTGTTTCCAAGCATGTTTATCCTGGTCCCTGGTGTTTACAATGAAGATAAAACAGAAGAGGGTTTTATTTAGTCAGAAAATGCATTTTTAATTTACTGTGATAGTTTTACTGGTTAGGCAAAACATATTTAAAAATGTAACAGTCATCATAATCCTTATTTGTTCTCTTCATCCTTCTCATTTATCTTTAAAATCCATTAAAAGCATTCACACCTTCACAGTTTTTTAAATCTTAAATACAAAATGTTTTTGTTTTTTTTAAACTGTTTTGGCTCAATTACCACTCTGAGTGTTGCTCTTTCATTAAATTGTTTATTTTACCCTGTATGCTCCAGTTAGCCATTAATTGTCTACTAAATTAGTTAAAGATTATCTGATCAACTGTTCAGTCCTATTTTAAACCTTCAAACCTCCTCCCAGTGCTCCCAGTGCTAACTAGAAACAACCAGTCAGATCCAGGAGGCCCCCCTTTCTCTCCGTTACGATGCAGCTAGCATAGCATGTTGTGAATGCTAAGGCTAGTTAGCATAGCCACCAGTGATGGCGGATAAACTGCTTTTCTGCATCAGTAGGTTGTTTCTCCGCAGTTAGCGCTTTTAGCAGCAGCCAAACATTGTACTCGAGTAAAAGTAGCGCTACTAAAAGATATTTTACTCTAGTAAAAGTAAAAAGTAGACTTCGTCCAAGAAACTACACAAGTACTGATCAAATTATCACTTAATACTTAAAAAGGATATAATCAGATGGTACAAAATATAAGTAGAAATTCATATTAGTAATAAAAATAATAAAGATTTTTTCCAATAAGAAACTGATGAAACTTTAATAAAAACTGCAGATGTGTCTGGTGTTTTTCATTCAGTGGACAGAAAATCCATAAATTTCACTCAAGTAAGAGTAGAAATACTTCATCATAAAATTACATAGTAAAAATAAAAATACTCCTAAAAGTAAACCTTTAATTCTTTAATGCAGAATTAAAGATTAATTGGCCAATAATTATTAGTTGACGATTATCTAAATAGCCGATTAATCGTTTGTTCCGAAGCCATGGTCTAAAAATTGTCAATTTAAGTTTGTTTTTATTTTTCTGGGTTTTTTTACGGAGTAAAACACAAAAACCTGTTGCATGTTAAGTTTTAACATCTGTTTCTTTCTTTTTGTCTGGATTATTTCTCAAACATCCACTTCCTGCTTCTCAGATCTGGCTGGCGCGTGCGGGTCCCGCCGGGCGTTCCGGGTTGGACCCAGTTGGATGTGGACGGTACCTTGATGAGGAGCCGCTTCCTGTTCCCACCTCCAGCCCGGCGGAGGGAACAATGAGGCGCAGCGGGACGCGAACAGGTGTCCGCCATCAGCTGGAGGAGGACGGCCGAACCGGACCGAACATGCGGCCCGTTCGGCTCCACTAGCAGAGTCTTCCTCACGGGAGGAAGAGTGGGAGGCGCTGGCTGACATCCCCCACGGGACCGGGCCGAGCGAACAGGTGTGTCCCGGTACCAGCCTCCCGAACCGAGCCGGGGAGTTTCACCGCAGCTGGTGCGTAAATACCAGACAAGAGGAGGAAGAGGAGGGTCCAAACTGACTAAGCGGAACAAATTCACGGGTTAGATCTTTTAAAAAATATATTATTTTTTATATACATATCTCCCGGTTTTGGACGGACTTGCAGTTTTGTCGGAGAAATTTCCAAAAGTGGGTCATCTGGTCATTTCACTATGACAACGAGAAAATCCACCGGTGCTGCTGGAGACGCGGATCCCCTCTCCACCAGCAGCAGTACCGGTACCAGCAGGCTGCCGACCCAGACCCAGCAGAGCAGCCGGAGTCCCGCCGGAAGCGACCCGGTTCCGGGCGAGGCGCCGGAGATGGTCGGGGAATTCCGGGACTGGTGCCTGAAAACGTACGGAGACTCCGGGAAGACCAAGACCGTGACCCGGCGCAAGTACGACAAAATCCTGCAGACGCTGCTGCAGGAGGGCGAGGGGGACGGCGGCCATCATCACATCAACGCCAAGTTCAAGTTCTGGGTCAGGTCCAAGGGCTTCCAGGTGGGCCGAACCGGGCCGGACGGACCGGTGCTGTACGTCCCCATCAAGGCAACGGTTAGTTCCCCTTTCTGTGCCTTTGTCCCATTTCAGGTGTGTGTGTGTGTGTTTTCAGATGATGTGGATGAACGGACTGGTTGCCATGGTAGCAGAAAACACCTGTGTCATTAGGGTCCAATTGGACCTGTCTGTGTTCGTTTGTTTTACAGTTTGGTAGTAACTAGTTACATTTACTCAATACTTTTTGCTTGAATAACTTATTTTAAATGTACTTTTAGGAGTATTTTTACTACTTTTACTTGAGTAATGTTATTATGAAGTATTTCTGCTCTTACTGGAGTAAAAGTTCTGGATTTTCTACCCACTGAATGAAAAACCAAACATGTTTTAACCAAACATTCACCAGACACACACCTGCAGTTTCCGTTAAAGTTTCTGAACTTTCTTATTGAAAGAAACTGATTTGGAAAAATTTTCTTTTGCCTGATTTTATTGTTTTTGTTACTTATATGAATTTTTGTCATTGTAGCTGGTAGCTAGCAGCTACGTTTCTACATATAACTACGCAATTTGACATGTCGAAGCTAGCTAGTAGCGGCTAGCTGGCAGCTAGCACCTGTTTCCATTGACTATATACTGTATATGCTCAATTTGACATGTCGAAGATAGCTTGAAATAATGCCGCCACCTTGTGATAGCAGTGAGACATGACAGCCAGTGGGAATCAAAAACAACAGTCAAGTTTAAACAAATCAGTTTGAATTAAGCTATTAAAGTGAATTTTAATGACTAACAGGAGAGGAAGGTTAAAGAAAACAATAGTTTGGAGGATTTTAACCGTGAGTCGAACTCTGCTGCTTCTTCCAGATGTATTTATGTTTCAAATCATCTCTGCGTTTATTCTGTTTTGCTTCTTTATGTGTCACACTGAGAGGGATGTGACCTTCTTGCAGCAACTGTCTATCAGGCAGCCTGTGTGTTTACACTCCAGCGAAGTGTGTGTCTGTCTGCACCGCTGGGTGTGAGACACGATGATCCATTTATTACTCAGCTGAGACGACGAAAATGCATCCAGAGACGTAAAACGAAAACGATGAACAGACTCCGGACTGAATCACGAATAAAAGCAAAAACTGAGGAAAATTGACACCTAATCAGAGTTAAACAGTGAGAAACGGTCAAAAGACAAACAGTTTTATTAAAAACCCTTTTATTTTTAATAATAGTCACCTTACAGACGTCAAGTCGTTCTAACTAGTGGTAAGTTGTATTTATTTCAGTCTATAATTAATCAATCGCATTTTGATCAAGCTATATATCAACAAAAGCAACATTTTCAATTCAAAACCCATTTTTGTTGCTAAATTATTGAATAATATATATGAGCTCAACAGAAAACTTATTGATTTTAATCTGTTATTTGGGCAATTCTAAAAATGTGTTTTAGTAGTGTAGTCTGGCTGCAGTTTGTAACTTTTACAAAAAATGTTTTTTACATGTTTGTTAAAACTCTCAGCATGTTGTGTCGGTTTGTTATGAGACAGATAATCTATGAAAAGATTGATCTGCTCCACCTCCTCCCTGAGCTGCCATTGAAGAAATGAACCGCTCCCGACCACAAACAACCAATCAGAGACAGGTCTTAGCGCTGTCAATCACTCTCATGAACGTGCTGATAAATGTGCTAATTCCAGAGAAGCATCTTAAAGTTACAGGAAAACCATTTATTTGCTAAGGCTTGTTAGCGTCACTACGCTAACAAGCCTTAGCATTTTGGATCACCATAGTGACACACGCATATGCATGATTTACAGCGCCAATTCCCGCCTCCAAGCTCTGATTGGTTGTTTCTAGTTAGCACTGGGAAAAGGCAGAGGAGCCAGATTTCGTATTTTTCCCACAGATTATTTGTCTCATACCAAACTGGTGACAGTTTCTATAAATATGTAAATAAAATAATTTTTATAAAAGTTGCTGCAGCTTTAATGTTGTCAGTAGATCAATATCTGTACCGGTCCCAATATTTACAGCAAATTCTAGATCGGTTATCAATGACGATGTGCCAGATCTAGAAGGCCAGGTTTATTCAGATCTATTCAGTCTAATTCTATGTTTTGTTCTCTGAGTGACATTATGCTTTTTTATTTATTATTATTAATTCCCAATTTCATTTTCTGAATCATTTCAAAATTGTTTGTTGCTGTTTATTTTTCCAAGTTTGACTAAAATAGTCGATCTATTGTTTCAGTTTCTGTATTATTTATTTTCCATTAGCTGTTTTACTCCTAACTGACTGAATAAAACAAATTAAAGTTGTGTTTTCCAGTTTCATTGGCAGATTATTTTTTTCTAATCATCTGCATGTGAAAGTTTTTTTTTATAAATATTTAATAATTATTGACTTAAAACAAGCTTCTCCTACTGAAAAGTTATTTCATGTTTTCTAAACCAAAACTAAACCAAAATACTTAGTAAGATTAAGTGTTTTTGCAGTGAACACTTTTGATTTTGTGTTTTTTGCAGTGCAGTAGGGTTCTATTTCTTTTTCTAAATTTGGGTTAAAAAACAAAAGAAAACTCAACATAATTAATTTTAACAGCTTCTCTTCTATTAAAGTTTACGGCTTAAAAAGTGAGATTTCAGCATGGAGGCTGGAGAAATACATAAAACAGGAGAACGGAGGTAAAAAGCTGCTCCATTATTAACTGGTTTTTAGTCTCTAACCTTGACTGGAAGCTAAAATGTTTTTTTTTTTCTGAATGCGCTCTCTCTCCTCCCCCCTCCGTTTCCTGCCGTTGCCATGGTGACGAAGGTAAAAAGAAAATTAACGTGAGTCTTAATTAGACGGCTAGGCTTCAATTACCTTCATTCCTCCGGCCCACTCCTCCTCCTCCTCCCGACCTTCTCCTCGTTTCGCCGCCTCACCCGAAAGGCAGCGTGGCGAATTACCATGGAGACGGGGTCATCACAGGTCACTGTTAACCCTTTAGCGGTCCAGACCCGCAGAGCAAACAAACTGGACTCAGGGAGGGATAAATGTGCTGCGCTTTATTTTATTTAAAGGGGCAGTATTATATAAAACTGACATTTGTTTTTAGTTTTTTTTATTGTATTAAAATATTTTTTGTCATTAAAACAAAACCTGGAGTTGCTTTGATCCTGTCATGCATGTTTGAAGAATCCTCTAATCTCCATGGCAACCATTCAGCTGGATAAAACGCCTGCTGAGACAAAGCTCCACCTATTTCCACAAAGCCCCTCCCCCATTCAGCTCCTCCAGACTAGCAGCAGCAGTTAGCTAACACCTGGTCCATTCAGTGGCTTTAAATGGCATCACGGAGAAACATTGTTGTGATGTCAGAAAGGGTTGGAGATCCTTAAAGAGACGGAGGCCCAATTTTAAGGCGTCAGATAAATCTATGATGCAAAGTCAAATGTCTTTTAAGTTGTTTTTGTTGTAGGAAACATTTTTGTAACAACAAATATGGCCGCTCAGGGAGGAGGTGGAGGAGATCGGTCTTTTCACAGATTATTTGTCTCATAACAAACCATCACAACATGGAGACAGATTTAAAGGGGCAGTGTTATGTGTTGAAATGATGGCCAGTTTACAGCACAAGAAAGTAACTGTGTTTCCTTCAGTTGTATATATGAAATATGACTTAAAAGAAATATTACTTTGTAATTTATCCCCTTGAAATTGACTGCTGTCTCTTTAAAAACATTTCTGAACTTTCAGAAAGTCATCCCAACATGGCTCCTCTGTTAAACCTTTAATGTTTTTCCCAGGGTAGCTTTGAGAAGTAGCTCCTATAATGAGTTCAGCAGTTCCACCAGGTGGTTGCTAATTGCTCCTGGCTAGTCTGAAGGAGCTGAGAGGGGGGAGGAGCTTTCTTCTTGAAGGCGGGGCTAGGGCCACCCAGGTGTTTTGGACAGGTGAATGGTTGCCATGGAGATTAAAGCTTTTGATTGCATGAAAGAATCAAAGCAACACTTCAGTTATGTTTTCTAACATGATGTAAAGTTGATATAGAAAATACGTATTCTGAAGAAGTACCGGTTCCTCTGGCGGATTATTTCACTTATAACTTTGTAGAAAAACGTGTTGAGAGGACAAAGTTTGATTTCCGAATGTGTTCATGTGTCAGGCTGATGCGTTTCTGTTTGGATGAGGATGAAGGCCGGCGGTAATGATGGAGGAGGGAGGAGGGGCTCAGAGCGTATCCTAGCAACAGGCTGGTTTGGAAATGGACGGGAACAGCGGGTCAGAGCCAGAACGAGATGGGAAATGAAAGCCTGACACACGGTAATTTGTGGAGGTGAAAACAATCAGCGAGGAAAGAGAGGAGATCCTTTTTACAAAAGAACAGAAATGGTTTTTATGTTCTGGTGATGGAGAGCTGTCAGGTGGAGCGCTCGCTGCTGAAGGTTGTGGGTTTGAATCCCAGAAAGACACGTCTCCCTGAGGATGTTGGGTTTCTTCGGGTACTCCTGGTTCACACAGCAAGATTTTAAAATTGCAGGTAGGTAAAAACCACAAGTCATTTCTCCCACTAGCACTAGGCTAAGCATTTGGTTTGGTTGTATTTACCCAGAATGCCCTACGCTGTAGTCCACTTCCTGCCTTTGAAGCGGTCTCCAGTCCGCTTGCCGTTCACATTTCCTTTCAAACCAAACCAGAGTTAATTTCAACCAAACCGAGACCGAAGCTTGTCTTGGTTTGGTTTGATTAGCATTGACCTTTTCCCAAACGGACCAGGCTTTCTAGTTAAACGGACTGGAGTCAAATTGAAGCAGACCAAACCACACCACCCAATACCGTTGGACTACAGCTCAGAGCATTCTGGGTAAATTTAACCAAGACAAACGAGCTAGCCTAGCATTAGCAGCAGAAACAACCTGTGGTTTTTAGCCAAAGACAAAAGAGAAATCCTACAATCGCTAAAATCTGACGCTTCTCAATTTTTGTTTTACAAGGAAGTTGCACTCAGCGTCTTCTTCAAAGACTTTTGTGTCGTTTCCTTCAGTGGTTCTTGGTGTAGCGCCCTCACAGGTGAGGAGGGGAACAGGTTGCTCAAATTTGGTTGTTTTGACTCAGAAAATGTAACAAATTTTGCAACCAAACCGAGTCTTTGAGGTGGGAAAACATCCTTAGAGCAATCACAATAATCAGATGTCATTGAGAAGGGTCAAAAGTCAATAAAAATCTGTGTTCCAGCTTTAGACCAAATTAATAAATATTTATGAGTGTTTGCCTGGTCAGGCGCTCTGGTGTGTTTGTTTGGTTTTCCATTCACTCAGTGTATCTGACTCTGACCTCTCTGCAGGCCCAGTAGAAAGTCTGCAGGGCGTTTCTGACTGCCTGCCCTGCTTTAAGACGTCCTGAAACACAACCTCTCACACAACACCTACATACACACCCCATACATCACTCTGTGTGTGTGTCTCTGCTGTCACATATGCTACAGTCCCAGGCCATGATGTGCCCTGCAACAGGGGAGACGTAGGGGGAGTCTGCAGTTGTCCGCCATCTTTGTTCCTGTTTGGAAAGGCTTCTGCTCATTTTTCTCTCTTTATTTTAGCTTCTGTTGCTAAACTCTGTTACCATCTGATGCTGCTAGTCAGATGGTAACAGGAGCTAATTAAACAGGAGCTGGAAGATGACAGCCAGGTCTGCTAAAGTCACGGATGAACAGCTATGCGTTTTGGTTTAGCATCATATTAAGTGCTGGCATCAGGCGTGGTGAAGGACAAACATGCCCTCTCTTTTCATGCATCACCACCAATCTTTCTGCGTGTGTGTGTGTGTGTCCTAAGGCTGTGCTGTATGGTACTCAGGCTCTCATTTAGCAGGCAGCTAGAAAAGGGCAGTGCAGACCCGTCATACTGTAAATACAAATCAGAAGAAGCACCTTACTCTGTCTGAGGTTACATGTCACCACAACAAACCGTTTCATATCTAGTACCGGGATCAACAGTTTGCTCCCTGAGAAGTTTGTTTCTGCTTAATCAGACAAATCAGATTTAGTCAGATTTTAGATCATGGTTTGCAGTGGTTGGTAGTGCTAACCCTAAAGCACTAATCATAAATATTAGATGATGTTAAAATGTTACAACAATACTGTATTTATCAATATGTAAGCTAGTGCTTTAGAATTTATCTGGAAAATAAATTTAGGGAAAACTAAATGCACTACACATTGTCAAAGTTAGCGTGATGTTCGCAACGTAAAAAGAAAATTAGCTCTGCCAAAATGTACAAAACTGAAATTTCAACACAAATGTCAAATTATATCCAGCGGAGAGTTTACAAAACATCCAAGTAAAGTAGCTACAATATAAACGGAAAATAATTTAGGAGAAGCTACGGTAAGTTTCAAAGTTAGCAAAAAATTAGCTCTGCTGCTAGCAAAGCGTGGCGACCGCTAACGTTTTCACTTAAGAGAAGGAATCAGACCAAACTGATTGAACTTCAGTTCACTGAGTTTATATGAGACGTTTTACACCAAGAAGGTGAGGAGAGAAATAGTTTCATTTTCACACACACACACACACACACACACACCTGCTGTCGCAGCAGACAGGTTCCCTGCTTGTTCTCCGCTGGATGTTTGACCCAGTTTACTCTCGACAGAAACACAACAGGAAGGCCTTCATGACCTTTAAACTCTCATCATCTGTCAGCTCAGAAACATGCATATTCTCTTGTTTCCCACACGGATCCTATTATGGTTAAACATGACTTCACATGAAAGAATAAATTCTCAAAGATTTCTGAACATCCTGCTCTTAAGACACTGCTCTTAATTTTATATTTTATTTGTTTTATTTCTTTCATTTACAGTTAAAATGTTGATTAAAAACAATATTATATTCTCTCAAAAGTCAATTCACATCACCAGAATTTTATGGCATAAAAATAAAGTTTATTCAAATCTCCATGTTTTTTTTAAGCTTTGATTTGTCAGCAGATGTGAGAATTTTCAGATTCATCTATCAAATTATAAAATCTTTACTTATTCACTTAAGCACTTTTTGGTATCGCTGACTAAGAAGCTAGTAGCGCTAACCATAAAGCTCTAGTCATAAACAGTTCCGCTAACGCTAAGCGCTATACCAAGAAGGTAGTTAGCAGATGCTCCCTCATTTTGTTGCTGCCTGAATTTACCAGAAATGTCAAAAATATTATTGTAAATACTTTATAGCTCTACGTTTTGTCTTTCATTTTACACACTTAAGTGGAACTGAGAGTCTCTATTTTTGACTCTTCTTCACTCAGTAACAGCATCCACACTGAAGCTTGTAGTTGCTGATGTTGTGGTCGGGGATCCAGCTGGTTTATCTGGTTTCCAGTGAACCCAGTTATCTCCGCAGTGTGTTTCAGCTGGCTCTGTGTTTCTGTACGTTGTTTTAAAGTCTGTCCTCTTCCTGTCCCCAGTGTGTGGACGGCGTGTCGGGTGGAGAACCGTCCCTGAAGCGGGTGGCGGTGGTGGAGGATTTCTTTGATATAATTTATGCCATGCACGTGGAGATCGGCACCGATCCGGGAAAAACTCCCAAACACGCCGGCCAGAAGAAGACCTACAAAGCCGTGAGTATTTCTCACCTGAGTGACGATTTCTCTCCCGCAGATCTGAAGCTGAATCAACGTTTCTCTCTGTTTGCTCCCAATTGTTTTCTGTAAAAGTTTCTGCTGGGAAGGAAATGGATTACAAACTTATTTTATTTGTTTTTTCCATTAACTAAATGAAACCTGGAGAGGTAGGTTTTATTAATTTAGTGCAGCGCGCCACAGCAAAGGGAAAATAACGCAGAAAAACCGCTGAAGAACAACTCACAACAATTCCTACTCTTACAGTCATGTATGGCAGGATTTAAGTGTTTTTTGGGGTGACATATTCTACCAGTTATGATGATTTATCAACAACAGAAATGTTTGAATGTTTGCTGATAAAAACTTTGAACTTTAGTAAATGTTTGCTTAGAATCTGAAAATGTCTTGACTGTAAGAAATGAAAAAAGTTCATGTCAGTAATAATTTAAAGTAACATGTGCTGATGACTGAGAACTCATCCAGTCAGTTTGCATTATTTATACCTAAAATAAACATAAACAGTCAGCTGTGTTTCACTCAGACAGCTGCTCATGCTGCCCTCTGCTGGTCAAAACATGAACATACAGCTACAATAAACTCATTCCTTCCTTTTCATAACTTTTCTACTTATTATTACTTTACACTATTTTCCATACATATTCTGTTTAGAAATATTTTAGAAACGTTCAAATAAATAAATGACACTATAAAAAATGAAGTGACAGAAGACATATTTTTATCACCAGAATGTAAATAATGTTTTAAAATAAATAAAAACTAACATAAAAGAACGTAAGAAATGATCTTCATCAACAATTTATTTAATATTGTATAATTATATTGACTGAGAGAGTCAGAAAGAAAGAGATCTGGTGCAGCGTTACACTCGTTCTATATTTTATCTGTTGTGTACAACGGCATGTTAGGGCCATTGTAGATGGAAGAAAAGTTCATTTCTGCCAAAAAGTTCTGGAATTTTGAGATTAATTTCCAAAATTTACTTTAAAAATACAAGGAAATTTCTGAGCCTGAAAAGTCGAAAATTTGCAAGAAAAAACTCAAATGCTTCCAGCTGTTAAAATATTGGACTAATCTTAATATTTTTGCAGTTTGTAGCTTTACACTTATTCTACATGTTTTATCTATTGATTGTATCAGAAAATCAGACCTTAAAGTCAAAAAGTTTTGACTTTTGAAAGTTTTAGAACATTTCTGAGATTAATCAAAAAATTTGGGAGTTTTTTTTTTGCAAATCCACTCCTTTATTTATTAATTTTTCTGTCTGGAGTGACCCTAATGTGCTGCCATAATTACCTGCCTCTGTAGGTTTGTGATTTGTCACTTTTATTCACATATATTTTTATAAACTGAAGCAAAAGTCTGTCTCGTTTTGCTGTTTGTCTGGAAATTTCTGCATTTTCCAGAGGAGAGTAAAAGTGCATTGCAAAACATAAAACCTTACCAAGTATTTTTAGTCTAGTTTCTATAACAAGTATCTCAGTAAGCTTGAAAAAAGACAAAACTAACTTGTAAGTAACATTTCAACAAGATAAAGGAGTTAATTTTAAGTCATGACTTTCTTTATAAAATAGTTTTAATTCCATTGGCAGATTATTTCACTTATAACAACACATTTTTCCTATATTGTAAGTAAAATATTCAGCAGATGGAATTTTTTTTATTTAATTCAACGTTAAAGAATTATTGATGTAAAACAAACTCCTATATTTAAGATATTTGCACTAGAAACCAGACAAAATGCTTGGTAAGATTTTGTGTTTTTGCAGTGTACTGACAGCTTGAGTGACAGGAAGTTGCAGATGTCTCTGTTTGCAAACTAAATCAAATTCTTCCCCATCTCTGGTTTACATCTGGACCAAACTGCATCCTGACAGGACATTTCCTACATGTATTTCTGTCTTTCTGGTTTCATTTTTGTGTGAAAACGACTCAAATCTTGAAAAGTTTTTATGTTTTTCCATCAAAATGAAACTCCAATTCTCTTTGTTTTCGCCTCAGATCGCCGAGACGTACGCGTTTCTCCCCAGGGAGGCCGTGACTCGCTTCCTGATGAGCTGCGGCGAATGTCAGAAGAGGATGCACATCAGTACCGCCGGACAGGATTACAAAGGTACATGCACGCACGCACACACACACCCACGCACAAACACACCCCCTCACACACACAGAGAAAGTCACTGCAGCTTCAGAAATGAAAAACTTCACAAAATATTTAATCACACCTGTTTTCTGTCCCACACTGAATTAGAAAATGTCCCGTTTGCTGCCAATGTTCGGTTTCAGTAGCTCGGATGCTAATGCTAACAAAGCTACTCCTGTTAGCACAACATGAACACATGAATAATCTGTTCAGCGTCCAATCAGATCGTTCTGAAGCAGAAATTAACCCCCAATGAGGCGAAAGAAGTGGCTTTGTCCGCCATTGCTGTTGTTAGTTGATGTGTGCGTCAGATTTACAGGCCCACCAGAAACGTGTCATTATAAAAGTTCCTACTGGAACCTTTGTTTGTACAAAATAATAAAATCAACGCAATTAATCATATTTTTAATGCATTATAATTATGTAATTATGAGAACATCAATTCATTAAAAAAAGAAGAAAAAAAACAGAAATTTTGTAGAAAAAACTTTGAACATTTTTAGTTTAAAAAGTTAAAAAAATAAAAAAAATTTCAGATAATTTCTGAGATTAATCTTAAAACTTGTTCTCACAAATTTTTGACTTTTTGGGTTAGGAAAGAAATTTCTGATTGTTTTGCGTCGTTTTTGTTCTAACTGCATCGACTCCAACACGCCGTCGTACTTCTGTGTCGACGGTTTATTGATTTGTTATTGAAACAAATCAATAAACGTGATTGTTTATTTACCGCTAAAACTTGACGCCGCTCCATTTCACAGCAGAGCGTGCCGGATTGTCTGGAGGCTCCAGTCAGGTTTCTGAGTAGCTGTGAAGCGGGGAATCTGGTTTTATAATTTATCTCTCAGCTTCACCGTAGCGACTCATTTTTCAGAGATTTTTCTCTCTAAACTCATCCGTCTCTGGTGGTTTTCCCTTTTTTTCCATTTTTCCGTCCTTGAATCCTGAATCTGGCCTCCAGCTACTCTTTGTGTGTTTTTCCCGTTTCTCTCTTCCTCCCTCCTGTCATTGTCTCCATCCATCCCCCCATGCATCCTCATCCCTCATTAGATAAAGGAGTCATTGGAGTGTCCCGTCTCTCTCCTCAATTAGCCTAATTAATGGCTTTAACAATGAAAATGGCCCAGAAAACAGGATCATTTTCCACCGGGTCGGAGCGACGCACGGCATGGGGACAAAATCACAGAAAAAAAAAAACTCCAGAAGAATTTAACAAAGAATTAGTTCGTATTTCTGATGTTGTTTTCATCTGGAGCTCATAAGATTTAAAATATCAGAGTTTTCTGATTTTATTCCAATTTTTTCTTTTGCTCAGTTTCTTTTCTAAAGTAGAAATGACAGAAAATATTTCAATTATTCCTTCTTTTAGTTGTATGATGGAGTATTAGCACCAGACTACGGGAATTTCTGTTTAATTACAAGAATATAGTCTTAATATTAGCAGAAAAAAGATAACATTTTACAAGAAAAACGTCTGAAAATTACAAGAAAAAAGTTGTTTTAATGAGAAAAAAGCTTCTGAGTTGTCAGGACTTGGAGTTCAGTTGGTTTGGTTCATTATTAGAAATAAACTCGTTTGCAGAACTATTACAAAGTTCCAATTCGTTAAAAATATTCATACTAAGTATTACCTGTAGAACTAGTATAACTTCACGCGATGCTCAACATTCTTCACTTTAGATTTATTTATTTTTTTGTGATAGTTCTCTTAATGTTGGGATTTTTTTCTCGTTTTATTTTCACGCTTTTGTCACGTGACTTTTTTCTTGTAATTAAAAATAAAAACTTGTCCAAAGTTGTATTTCGTTGTAGAGTTGAGAGCATTGATGCAAAAAAAAAAAAGTAAAAATTTATCAATCAAATCGATTTTTTCACCCTCTGCTCGTTATAATCAGTTTATATCTGCAATAATCAGCGCCTTTTCAGAAACACACACTGTGTGTGTCACTCAGGCAGGGAGCAGCTAATCATCTCAAACACTGTGGGGGTTCACACACACACACACACACACACCCCCACACACACCCACCCACGCCTACACACACACACACACCCCATGCAGACACACACACACACACACGCACACACACCCCCACACACACACACACACACACCCACCCACCCCTACACACACACACCCCATGCAGACACACACACACACACCCTCCATGCAGAGGGTCTTTCTGTAAAGTTCAGCTGTGAATTATTAAAAGCCATTAATTGGAGCGGACCGGTTCTGGTTAATTGGTACCGGCGTCAGCGGGTCGGACCGCAGGAACAATACCATCAGATCCACTGATGGATGGATGGAGAACAAGACGTTTTCCCACGTTGTAATTTAAATAAACTGATAGTAATTCTTCAGCAACATTAAGGAATTGTGGACTTAAAACAAAAGTTTAAAATTTGTGAGAGATTTTTTTTTAAATTTGAGATTATTTTCAAATTTTCTTCAAAATAACTTTGTAATTTCTGAGCTCCAAAAGTTGAATATATGCGTCAAAAGACTGAGACATTTTGAGAGTAATTTTCTATTTAAATAAACAGAAAATCTTTGAGCTCAAAGCAAGTCAGAAAAATCCTAATAAAACTTTTCCGCTGTTTCAAAAGTCCTTTTATTACATGAAGTGACAAAACAATTAGCAGATTGGAAAATTAAAGTTCACAGGAGAGTAGACTGTTTTCCTTCATCTTTTGCTTCAGTCCTGTTTCTCGTGCCATTTATTTCCGCGTCCTGAGCAGCTGTTTGGTTTCCCTTTGTGACTGTCTGTTCATTTTTCGTGTTTTTCCCACCAGAGAACGACAGACCCAGCTCTCTGGTTTCAGACGTCATCGACTTCAACGTTCCTCTCACCACCACCTACATGAAGCAGATGAAGCTGCACTTCCTCAACAGCAGCAACAACAACAAGGTGGGTTCTGGTTCCCTCCGGCCCGCCGGCACCGGTTCTGGTTGGGGCCAATCAGAGGGCAGGTCAGAGGTCAGAGAAGTTCCTCCGTCCACTCAGGGATTGTTAGTGACAGATGATTAATAAATATTAAGGAATTATTGACCTAAAACAAGCTGCTGTCTTGCTGAAAAGATATTTTTAAGTTAGTTTTATCTTATTTAAAGTGAACTAAGACATTTGAAATAGCAACAAGACAAAAATACTTGGTCAGATTTTGTGTTTTGTTCTATTTTTTGGTAAAAAACCAGAAGTTTTCTGTTTGAAAAAGAAATGTTGTAATGTTACAACAATTATTGGGGTAAAATCACAGCAGATTGCTGTTTTAATAAATCACCAGATAAAATGGCGTCCGTTCTGGTGATGAGTGGATCTGAACCGTATCTTTCTGTGTTTCTGAGCCGTTTTCTCTCCGTCTCATTATTAAGCCAAACTCGGTGACGGTTAAACACTTCCTGCCTGAAACATGTTGAAAACTCCCACACCTGAAGCTGGACTCCATGTTGGAGAGGGCAGAGCTGCACTGCTCTCCATGGCTATCAGCGCGTCACGCACACACTCGCTGCGGTCGCCGTGTGTGTGTCGGCGCGTTGGAGCCGCAATGTTGTATAGGGGAAGCGAGGGTTGAGCTCTTACCAATTAAGCGAACCCTCTGAGCGTCGAGTTAATTAGTCGAGGAGAGAGATGAACGGCGAAGTGCCAATTTACTCTGGAATGTCGATGCGTCTTTCTGTCTGCATGTCTCACACACACACAAACACTCACATAACACACATATAACACACACAAACACTCACATAACACACACAAACACATAAAATGTGTCTAAAACAGTGCCAGAATCCTCCCATTAACTTTATCTCCCACCAATAAACACAGTTTGACCTGAAAACTCGCCTGAACCACCTGAGCCGAATCGGATGTTTGATAAACTGAACATGTTGCTGCTGAAGTGGTTCTGGATCAGCGGTCTGATTTACAGAGAGAAGCCGAACAGTTCTGCTGTTACTGTCTTTTTAAATCATCCTAAATAAAGCGTGACTATTTCTGAGTTTTGGTTTAATAAACGGATATAAATAGATTTTATTGTCATTCAATTGTACATTTAAAATGTACATATTGAGTTAAATTTTATTGCAAGGCTACAATACTCAAAAAGTATTACACACATATAATAATACGGAGTCACAGACTCGTTGCCATAGCAACTGACCACAACGGCATTATGTCACAGGGTTCAACACCAAATAACATTCCAACATTTCCCACACAAACATTCAGTCCATTACAGTTTTATGTTTTCAGGTTGATGGTTATTTTGTGATTAATAATAAGTCATCGCTGTGGTAGATTAGCTACCGTTGCTATTAGCTGAGCTGACACAGCGGTGGTAGATTAGCTACTGTTGCTATTAGCTGAGCTGACACAGCGGTGGTAGATTAGCTACTGTTGCTATTAGCTGAGCTGACACAGCTGTGGTAGATTAGCTACCGTTGCTATTAGCTGAGCTGACACAGCGGTGGTAGATTAGCTACTGTTGCTATTAGCTGAGCTGACACAGCGGTGGTAGATTAGCTACCGTTGC
>CAEGAG010174682.1:0-21874 GCA_903067065.1 Brachyrhaphis terrabensis
CTGTTTGGAAAGAAAAGCTAAGGTATATTATTAAAACTTTGAAAACTCTTTCTGTGTACCGTCTGTATGTAGGCACATGCAGCTTATACACAGGTGCGGCTTATGTATGTACAAAAAAAATTTGGTTTCCTCTAAAATGTGCGGGGTGCGGCTTATAATCAGGTGTGCTCTATAGTCCGGAAATTACGTTATATGCAAATGTCAGTTTTTGAATGGGCCTCTGGGACAAACAATCCCAATTGGAACATCAATAATCTAAACTGTTTAAGTGATTGAACACTCATTATTAAGTTATTAAACAAAACATTGTTATGCGCCATTGTCCTCCCCTCTTTTTTTTCTTTCTGTGTCCAAGCAAATATGGAAATTTTAGGTTGAGCAGTCAAGCTTACAGTCACTGTTCGTTACTTATCAACACAGCAGGGCTGCTGTTTTATATCTGAAACCAATAAAAGGAGAATAGAACCGATTCCCTCAGAAAAATGTCAACTTTCATATTTATAATCTTCCTGATGCAGAACTGCTCACAGTCAAACAGCATCTTGTTCAAAGCACTCATTCTTAAACCGTGGGCTTATGAAGGCGGGCACATTTTAACAAGAGCGATTCTACCAAGTAAAGGTTTTGTTGACTGATTTAAATGCATTTTCTTTCATGGCTTCAAGTGCTACATGCATTGTGTTTTAAAGACAAACTGTAGTTCCTTTGCACAGACCTGGCTTCTCTTTGCATTGATCAAACACACCAAGGCCATCTGTTTTCAGCTGCTATCTTTAGAGTACTATAAGCTCATGTGTGGTCATGTTAACCAACAACTTTGAATGCATCACTCACAGGCCTTATCTTAGATGTACTGTTTCACATCCTAAGCTGTAAAGGAAAAACTCCACACATGAAAATGTTGGTGTATTGGCAGGTAGTGCAAAGGTGATCACATTTACTTTCATTAATCTGTCTGTTTTTTGACTTGTAATTTTTTTAATGGCCACTAAAATGTTTAGGATGTATGTTAAACAGCTTAAAGCACATTATATTAATCTGATTTAATCTCATTATTAAGGACAGTCATATATGATACTGTATAATATCCACAAACCAGCTGTAAATGTAATTCTAAGGACTGTTTAACTATTCCCAGTCATAAAATGCTTCTGATTGGAGATTCACCACTGGATGCCACTCGTTGCTTGTCAGTTTTTTGATAACAAAAGCTCTAATATTATCTCACCAAATGCTGTAATACAACAATGCATTCTCTTTCCATTGAGTCAGTATTTTCCAGCTCTATCATTACATCGTTTTTCACCAAACCTTTGTCTTCCTGCCAGACGTTGTCACCTCAGCTTCCTCATCTGCATATGTAGTAATCAGCTCTGACAACTAACACTTTTTTTTTTCTTTCAGCCCGGCCCTTTAGTCAGTCAAGTAAAGCAAGTGAGGTTATTTTAAATTGACGTCTTATTGAACCAACTTAGAGAAATTGACCGAGTAAAAATAGTTTTATTATAGGATTAGACTCCGGCTGTGATCACGGAAAGCCGCGGTATTATTCAGACTACAACAGCTGAAGATTTTTTGCCTTCGACTATGAACCCAGAACTATCCAGGAATTTCAGACACAAAGCCAACTAATGGCACTGTCTCAGGATTGGAAGGGAATGTTTTGGAAGGCAGAAACAGTGTCCAGGTATAACTGTACTTTCCAACCGCATGACGATCAGATGAGCTGAGATTAAGGTTTGTTAATCGACCTCTGACGTTCAGTGACTGTTTGCTAATCCCTTCCTCTTATTGTTGCAAGCAGCTCTTAGTGTTGTCTCTCTTTTTTGTTTCTTCCTCAGCTAGAATCTGTCAGGGTTCCAACTCAACAGCTTTTTGCAATTTTGTTTTCCCTTTCTTGGAACAAACATGGGTGCCATTGTTTTCTATGGCTTCTACCGTATTGAGCTACTTATGTTGGCATCTTTCATCACAAATGTGATGGGAACAATTGTGAAAGCAATCCATCAACAACACAAATGAGATAAACAGCCAACTCTGACTGCACCATATTGTAGAATAATACACCTCCCCTTGAACCTAACAAGAAATGTTAATATTGTTGAATATTTTTATGCTGATATCAATTGCGCTTGACACACATTTTCGATGCCACTTTAAAGTACACAACTAGGTCACTTAGATCTATATGATGTGTTGGTGTAATTCCATCCAACTGGGATTATATATTATTGGAAATCAGAGCTTGACTTTCTGAAATGCAGTAGTATAGAGGAGCCCCTGGACCACAGCCACTCGAGATTAGCTAAACCCTGCAAATACTAAAACCAAATACACATTAATGTTCATTATTAAGCTCAGTGGAAACCGTCTTCGCCCTATCACAGAAACTAACTTCCACAGACTGTCTTCTGTCCACTCTTGGGGGGAACATCCAATCAGCCGCAAGGAAAATAAACGGTGCTCCTGGATTGGCTGCTTTGCAATCGCCAATCGCCTAGCATTATGTCTAGGTGTTTCAGATCCCCAGACTGCATTTTCAAATATTTTAGAAAAAAATTGCAAATAAGCAGGTTTTCCACAAACAACTTAGAGTTATGTTCCACTGAAATAATCATGACTAGGTAAATCCATGAACGCTGAACTGCAAACAAGCGGGGCTCCACGCTGTATCACATCCAACAGTCCTTTCCAATTGAGATATTTCAGTCCGAGATCGGGAATTGATTTACTCCTTAAATCTTCACTATGCAAACCACACATCTAGAGGTTGTAATTCCTAAATTTTCTTTTATTTACCTTAACTTTTTTGTTTATTATGTACTGGTAAAAGAATGCTAAATTTCTCACATACGCTAATTATCATAATGCTAGTTTTATTTATTCTTGGGTTTGGCTGTATAAGTTGATGTGTTAATATTAACTCCCATCTCTCTGTTAGCTAAAATGCTGTGTTGTCTTCTTCACTGCTTCGCAGTAAACAACTTGGTACAACACTGCCTCCTTGTGGTAATAGAAACTAATTTCATTGTCAGGGTTGAACATGCTTTACAGAAGGTGACTGATCTAAGCTGGTAACAATAACTGTTTCTCTTATTTTAAGATAAAGTAATTGATATGTATAACCATAAAAACATATAGTCATATCATAATTGACAAATCTAACTGAGAATCTGTTATATTTTTTTTTACTTTTGAGCTGGTCAAATAATGAAACTTAATTATCTTATTTCATATATTTTAACAAATCTAGTTGAGTCTGACAGGGTGGTAAACCAAAATAAAAGGGCATTCTTAGCATCTACTGAGTTTATGTCTCTTTTGTTTGCTCTGTTAATTTCTTCATCTTTTATTTTTTGAACATAATCCACCGTTGTACCCTCACAGGCCATTATTATTATTTTTTTAATGTTCTGCTTCTGTTGTTTTAAGTTGTCTCATAGACATTGTAGTCCAACTAATGTCTGTTTTTCATTTGTTTTTGTCTCTTTGTCTTCTTTTTTGGGGGGATTAATGTCACTTCTTGTCGTCCCATGTGGCTGCATCCTCACTTGCTGTTGCTGATGCTGCCCACTGTCGCCAACCCCGCTGCACGCAAACCTGCCAACATCTGGCCAACAACGCATGGTGGACACACACCCATCTCCGTCCTCTTCCCTCCTTTAATTTTCATCTACAACCCCCCCATGTCACTTTTTCAATCCCTGCGACTCTTTTCTGCTCTTTCTCCTCTTTTACTTTTCTTGTTCTGTCTCCACCTCTTTCCCCTTCCCCCTCACAAGCACCATGCAGAGTTGAGAGAGCATCATGCCGCCTCTGGTAAGCCAGCGACCTTTCAGGGGAAGGGCTTTGGGCAGTTTACACAGACAGCAGCCAGTCCAGGGCTGATATTTAGAGCCAAATGGAAGAGAGGGAAACGTTCAACTTTAGAGAAGAGAGTCCTAAAGTAATTCACTCATTTTTCAAACTTTTTCTGTGAAAGAATTTTGTTGTTGTTTATGCTTTTGCTTTGCTGCTATTGAGTTCAGCTTGCAGAAATGTGTTTGGCTGTTTTTTGTAAGGACATATATTTTTTTTACTTTTTTACATTTCTTCATGCACAATTCCTTTATTGAAAGGAAGTATTGAATGTTATTATTACTTGCACCTCTTATTTAAATATCCTTTATGTGAAATTTACTTTTAGGCCTTTCATGGTAAAGTTTGAATTTTTAATGGGTCGATAGAAGATTCTTATTTTTATTTGAATTGTCATTAAAATTCCTTTACATTCACAGTGTCACGGTTTTTACACAAAATTTTAAAACAGAATAACATAATAAGAAGTTATTTTTGGCTAGTTAGTTAGTCTGTATATATGGTCGGGTAGCTAGCCTGCGTTCTTCTGCTTTACACACATGCTATTAATTAGTTTGCCTACTGTACTTAAAGGGTATTTTATGCTAGAGATGTTTGGTTCACTTTATTTCCACTTTGTTTAGACAAGTATGAATCATCTGAACTCTGTGAACCAAAAAAGCAAACTCTGATAACGAGAGTCTCCCTCACTTGCAGTGAGTGTTACAAAGAAAGCCGAAGACATGAACATTCACCTCGTATATGTAATTTTTATAAACATATACGTGATCTGAAAACGTAGAAATCCTCGTTCGGAGTCCGGGAACCACTGTGTTCTCTCTCCATTTCTGTCATCTTTTTGTTTACATCCAGGAACTTTGGTCAAAGTAAATCTAGGCATATCAAGAGCTGAAAATTTTCACCATTCTCTGCCCAATTAAACCCAGTCCTCAGGACTAATGAAAGCGTGTTCCCTCCATTACAATGACGGATGGTGCCCTTTTAGATTCCACACTGTGACCTTTAGGGGGTTGAGTACAGCCTGATAAATTTCCAAGAACAAAATTTGTTGTTCTTGTTAGCAAGGAAAAGGTTTCATACCATTTTTCTTTCATCCACCTACAACGCAAAACTTAAAGGGGCAGTATTATGTAGAAATTGACTTTTTTGAGCTTCACATCATGTTATAATGTTATTCCCTCATCAAAAACATACCTGGAGTGTTACCTTGATTCTTTCATGTATGTCTGAGAAATTCTTCAATCTCCATGGCAACCATTCAGCTTTGCATAATGCCTGGTGGGACTGAAGAGCTTTGAGACAAAGTTCTTCCTCGGAGCTGCAGTTTCCAAGCTTCCGCCTCACAGAGCAGCCATCCCCAGAAACTCCCCCACTCAGCTCCTTCAGACTAGTCAGCAGCAATTAGCAAACACCTGGTGGAACTGAGGATCTGCTGCGCTC
Organism: Brachyrhaphis terrabensis; assembly: GCA_903067065.1. Classification (NCBI taxonomy): domain Eukaryota; kingdom Metazoa; phylum Chordata; class Actinopteri; order Cyprinodontiformes; family Poeciliidae; genus Brachyrhaphis; species Brachyrhaphis terrabensis. Next base: position 5,299 of record CAEGAG010174682.1, read on the forward strand.
ATTTTAGAAACTACTTCTCAGTGAAACGCTGGTAAAAACATTGCTAAAGCGTTATTAGAGGAGCCATGTAGTGATGATTTCCTGAAGGTTTAGTTTCAGAAAGAGCAGGAGTTTTTAAAGAGACAGAGACCCAAATTCAAGGTGTTAAATTATAAAGTAAAGTTTCCTTCAAGTCAAATTTGATATATATAATTATAGTTAACATAGGTACTTGATAAAATAAAATAAAAATAAAATGGCACAGTGTGGCTAGAAAACACATAATACTGCCCCTTTAAGTACTCTGTCACTTTTATAATAGTTTAATTCTGTCTTCCATAGGAAGAATGAGGTATACTTATGAATAGATTTATGTTTAACTAAAAAAGTCTGGTTCAGTTGGGATATTCCCAGTTATTAGTGTAATAAAATATTCCTTTGATATTTAATGAAACACTGATTCAACCAGAGAAATTTGCATTTGTCTTTAGATATTTTATTTTAGAATAAATAAACATCCTCAGAGATCAGGCTAGAAAAAGAAGTAGAGAAGGAATAAAAGGGAAGAAGCGAAACTTAACACACACAATTCTCTTTAATATCTTCTTCGGTCACCTACACGGCACCTCCCATCCAGCTCCCTCCTGCAGGACGTTTCTCTCAGTACTTCTGTCCCTAAATCAAACCTGGTTCAAAGAAGTTTTGGTGGAAAGGAGAAGAAAAACACCTCCTCTGAAACCTTCGTTATCAGTTCAGTCTTCCCACTAAATAAGCCAAAGTTTCTATTTTGTCATTACATCAGCTAACCCTGATATAAAATGGTCTTGTGCTTGGAGCCTTCAAAGTGATTTGTTTCTAATACATTTTGTATTTTAGAAGAAAATTGTACAATTAGAAATTAGAAAAGGTTTGCAAGCTCAAAAAAAAAACAAACATCTGTGGAGTTCAGATCTAGCTTCAAGCAACTATCTGATTAATTGAGCGCTTAACCCACGACAATAATACACGAGCAATCTGCATCTGTTTTAATATTCATCATCTTTACCATTTAACTGCCAGACACCTTAATCATGCAGTGCAATACTATTGCAGGTGCTCACCTTAAAATGGTTTCCCTTTTCCTAAGCAATAACATGCATACTAGTTTCATTAGCTTCAGGTAAACATGGTGGAGTGATAAGGGACAGGCTCATATATGCAGCTTATCAGCTCCTATGAAACATATTTCCAGTCATAAGGCGTAGATAAAATTGAATGTTATGCAAGTTATCAAAAAGGGGTTATGAAACGGGAGGGATGCACCGAACTGGTGCTCCACAAGAGGGCCCTTTGTAGATCCTCTCTGAAGCAAGACATGGCCTATTGTCCTGTTTTCATCTCATTTCCTGTTTCCACCTGTAGGTGCTATAACGTCCAGCGATGACCCCATCCTTCTGACCCCAGGCAGGATGAGCCAACGCCAGGCGAAGGAGCGGGACAAGGAGAAGGAGAAGGAGAAAGAGAAGGAGGCGGGCCTTCAAACACCCAACAGGGAGCACATAGCCACGCCCTCTAACCTCAGCCCAGGGGTCAGCTACACCCACAGTAAGACACACTGGCGCGCTGTTTGCTCTGCAGTTGTGCAAAACATGGAGGTTCATTCACTTTTTTCGGTTTTAAAGAATACACACTATATTCAGATTATTGCTCTGTGGCAAACTATGGGTTATCCCTTTGGTTCAGTCGAACCGGCTTGTTTGAGTGTGGGATATACACTTTAGCACTCCAAAATAAAACAAACTAGATGATAATGAATAACACAGGGTTCCCATAAGGAGTTATTCTAATATGTGAGTTTTTTTTCTGTAAAACTATTTTTCTTTTTTTCATCTGTGGCTCGCCTGCCTACTTTGTTGTAGCCTTTGTCGACCTTAACCTGGGTAGGAAAAATAATTTTCATGCTTGAACCTGGTTTTAAAAGCCACCTTTGGTCTTGAAATTGCAGTGTCTTGCTAAAGTCATCATTTACCTTTTAAATGTAAAAATATTCAGAGAGTATGAATACTTTTGTATATAGATAAAGTGTAGTTTTTTTTTTTACATGAGGTAGGATTAAATAATTTATCGCTTACTGCTGAGCTACGTTTGTGCCAGTTTGTTCACAGTTGTTGTAGAAACTGTTCCTGAGACCTTCATTCTGAAGCTTGTATCTTGAATATTGATTATGATTTATTAATAGAATAGAATAGAAAGTTAATAGCTACAGCAAGTTGAAGATAAATTGAAGCACAATGTAGAAATAAAAGCAAGACTTTAGTGTAAATGCAAATAAGGAAAAGCTGTATAAGCTACAGCAGCAGCAGCATAAAACTGCTCAACGTCTGCAGCCTTCCTCCTGATTAAAGCAGTAAACATTTATCATTTGCAGAATAATCAGATTAGCTGTCTTAGTCTGGATTGAGCAGCAGCAGCGTGGCTCACACAGTATGCCTGAGCTACTGAGTTTACGAGGTGATAAAAACCTTGTCTTTTCATCACTGTGTGTTCAGCGCTTACATGCAGGAATTTCGTTTTTTTTTTTTTTTATCTTGCTGTTTTTTTTAAGTTTGTTGTTTTACTTTGAGAATCATCTTTCAACATATTGAAATCAGTTCAAAGGAATGAAGATATAACAATCTGGGTGTATAATCACAGTCATCAGTTAAAAACCTGTAGGAATGAGTTCATTTAAGGCCTTTTCAGCAGGATGGAGCTCATTTTAGCGCCTTATCCACTAACACTGACACTACTCTAAAAAATACAAATGTATCTCTTTTCATTAGATTAATGTTGTTCTGTATTTTTTCTCACACCAGATAAAAGTCTTGCTGTGGAACAAAATAGAGTAGATTTCACTAAAGTCTTACATAACCACTCATTCATCTCATTGCAGTGTCAGTGCGCCCTCTTGTGGCTTTCTAAAGAATACGCATTGAAGATTCATGCAGGTCTTACTGATGAAATTGGAGTTTGGATTGAAGAGCTTCCTGAGGGTGGTTGCTCGGTTACCTTAAAGCTACATTACAGTGTATCATCTTGATTGCATTGATTTCTCTTTCTTTTGATCAGTTCTTCATTGTCTTAGTAATGAAGTCTCTCTTAATCATGGAGGCAGTAAAGAATGGTTGTTCAACTTAGTGATTTGATGTTGATTAGGTAGTTAGGAGGTGTAAAATGACGTCACAATGTTAGAGCTTAATTTCATTTGTTAGTGGTTTTGGAAAACATATGTATGTTTAATGGCGTGATCATACCACAAGAGGGAGCTACTATGACATAAATCTAAATCTGCATTCAGTCACCTTGAATTTGTTTTTCTCTTTTTTTAAGTTACTGACTCAAAATAGTGCATAATTCAGAATTGGAAGAAAAATTCCACTTGGTCTAACATCAAACATTTTGAAACATTCTCAACATTCTTTTATAAAAAGAGGAAATGGTACAAACTAATATCTGTTTTGTGAAGTTATTATTTTAAAACCATATAGATTGAAGTTTCTGGTTTTAACTTGGCAATCGTAACGTCGATGTCCAGCGTATTATCAGTTATGATCCAGATTTAAAAAGCACTTGAATATTTTCCTAAGGAAACACCTTAATATGCTGCAGCATCATCCAAACTGCCTTTGTTTGTTTTCACAATGACTCGCGAAAACCTTCTCTGACCCTCAACTCCTTCAAGACCAAAATAGGTATCCATGGCAACTGATTTTCAGCCCGAACAATACTGATGTCAGAGCCACTAATGCCACTGGTCTAGATCTGTCGGAGAAAAGTCAGAGCGGTCCAGAACAGCAGTCTCGATGATGGCTTGAGCTTCGGTTTGTTTTGCTCGATTTAAAAAATAAAAAAAATATTTTTTGATTTTCCCTCCACCCCCATTATTCCTCTGTCACAATCCTTCACAGTTTGTCCATACAGCGAGACGCATCGCGGTGACGTAAGATTACTCAAATCCAGCCGGAGCTGTGAGGGAACATTCACAGCTGAGGTGTGAAGATGAGCGGTTGTTTCAGCAGTGTCAAGTACAAGTACGAAGGTTTAGCATATTAAATACACGGAGTCATCTCCAGACATTGAAGCTCCACTTATTCTCGTATTTATATGCATTTTGTTCCATACTTTAACTTGTTTGCATTTGTAAAAATCCCTCCGTGACTCTTTCTCACCAAGAACTCTGACTTCTGGAATCCTCTCCGAAGACTCATGCATTACTGTCAGTGTTTAAATATTTAAAGATGCTACTGCTTTCATGGTGCGTCGGCTGCGTCTCAGTGATTTCCTATCGCACACACACAGAAACAGCGTTGCCTCTGGTTTATGACTCTGTGAGGAGCCGTTTTGACGAGACGTCTTCAGCCGTGGGCGCAGACTCTTTGAGGATCAGCAGTTTGGAGTCAGAAAACAACCGACTCCAGTTCTTACGTATTTATTGCACCTTGAACGTTTTCTCATTTCCTCACTTTACAGCCACGAGCCATAGGAGGTTTAATCTGGATTTGATGTGGGACGACAACCTGAAAAGTGTGGCGTGGGGTTGATTAAGTACTTTGCGGAAGCACCTTTCACTGCAGTAACTTCTCAGCCTTTGACTGGGCCATTTTGACACATGAATGTGAACTGATCTAAACCATTCAGTTCAAATTCAGTGTAATAATACTGTATTTCTACCAAAATAAAACTAAAGTAGCTTCTATCATCCAAGTATCTTTGAAGAGTTGTCCTAGGTGATGATGCAGCGGACAGAAGGATCTGTCATGAAAACAAATTTTGCTTGACAGTAAATTGTGAATGCAAAAAATAATATTGTTTTGAGACCATTTATAACTAACAACATGCATAACAATACAAATACATGCTTGTATCTGGTAAAAAGAGACGAGAAAAAAACAAACAAGCAAGAAAATGAAAGTAAGTGTTACTGTATTAATTCCAGAGCAATTTTGTTGACAGAAACATAATAATCCATTTTATTCATGGTTTCGATTGTAAGTGATTTTTATTCCCAGTTTGTTTTTTTTTTTTTAAATTGTTTTAGGTTGTCATGTTTTATTTTGGATCTTTAAAAAAATCTTCCAGTTCCAGCGTCAAGTGTTCTTTACAAAATTCAATTTATTTGTCTTTGAGATGTTCAACTTATTACTTGTAAATTGGGTCAAAACGACAATATCATCATCCATCGCAATAATTACCGGGACAATTTTAAATTTCTTATAATGACAGGCCTAGTCGTAAAGTGGCAAAACGCAGAAAACTTCAGTCTGCTTAACGCTTTCGTGCGCGTTTCCATTTAAAAGAATGCGAAACGGGCAGCGGAGGGAGACGAAACGCGAAGGAAACAGGTGGGGTCAGTTTGGATTTAGGATCAGCTGCAGGGATTAGGCGCTGTCAGACCGGGTTAACTACACGGAGGGGGCCGCTCTGATCTGCAGCCTTCCCGTCTTCCTCCAGCGGGCTACCACAACGCCGACCAGGTCGGGAAGAGATGATGGACGACATCTCCGTCTGTGTTTCTGAGCTCCGCTCGGACAGCAGGAGCACTCAGAGTGACCATAGCACAACATGGCAGGTTAAGCTGCTGTCTGCTCCTCAGCTTTGGACTCTTTTGAGTTTCTCTTGATTGTTAGCCAGAAGAAAACCGAGGTACAGTAAGGTAGAGTAGTACTTGTTTTTCTTGTTGGCGTCGTGGTTTTATACCTTCTATTTTCCTGAAAATTGCTGACTTAAGGACAGAAGAAAGATGAAAGGAACATAAAAACCAGATTTTAAAGTTAGTAATGTTGCTGCATTGACTCAAAGTCAGTAGACGGAGTCGATAGATCAATGATTTAAATAGCCTTTTTGCTCCAGAGGTAATCCCAGGCTTACATGGTGTCTCCTTTAAGGCTTTGGTTGTGTTTTCTGCATGTGACAGACTGACTCTGATGTACATGTCAGAGTACATCTGCTAAAATCCTCAATCCTTTCAAAACTGTATTTCATTATATTTTCTTCAGTTAGACGTACACCCAGTTTGAAAAAAATGACCCAAATGCAGAGTAATTTCCTCTCCTCGCAGGTTAATTAGCTGTGGGAAATGATTCACTCGTTCCCAACATCCAATTACCTGTTTTAATTAAAGCACGTTTGAGTCAGACTGCCATTGCTGTGCATTTCTCAGGCGCAAAACTTCTGTTGCCACGGCCACAGAAGTTTTAGAAGGGATTACGCTTGTTTATACTCCTACAGTCTGTCTCTGATGAACAGTCTCCACGAACGGAGACTTGACAAAAGGCCAGCGGGACGCTCGGAGCTTTTAGATGGGTTGAAGTCACAACAATAAACAGGGCAGGTCAACTGGTTGGAAAGAAGATGGCGACGTTGTAGATGTTCTTCCTTACACATGGGGTTTTGAAGATAAGGTTCAAGGCTTTTCTCATCCCAGATAAAGGCAAATAGTTTGTCTTCCTTCTGTCTTTAACAGAGCTTTGTGCTTGTTTTTGTGCTGCCCGATGACCCCTGACCTCACAGCAGCTACAGGCCTTTAGGATTACAGAAAGACACACCCCTCATTAGGGACATTTCACTGCTATTTATCAGGATAATAGCATCACAAACTGCATATATAGTAAGATTTTTGTTACTATATATTCTTGGCAATTTTTAACCCACGTCATCAAAGTCTGAGTAATTATGAATACAACAAAATGAAGTTTCCAAAGGACAAAATCTAAATGAGGGTATAAATCTGTACGTTTTCAGAAAGTAGCTCTTTGGAAATCCCTTTACTAATGCTGAAGTCCTAATTAAACTGGATTAACTGTAGGGGTTTTTTTCTCTCTCTTTTTTACAAATTCAACTAAATATCAAGTTGTGTCTTTGTGACATACTGCTAGTTATAAAGTTAGTTCTTTGTCATAAAGTCTGTGCAGCTACAGCTAGAAATGCACCGATCCAACATTAACATCTGTGTTGGTCCTGATATTTTAAAAACTTCTAGATCAGGTATCAGTGACAATGTCCCCGACCCATAAGAGCAGATCTATTCAGTCTAATTCTATGCTCTGTGCTTTGAGCCACATAATGCTTTATTATTTATTTTACGTTATATTTAAAAATCCTAATTGCTCTTTCTGAACCATTTGAAAGAAGGTTTGTTGCAGTTTATTTTAGGTAGTCAACCCATTGTTTCTGCCAGTTTCTGTTTCTTTATTATTAATTTAACATCATCTAATATAATACTGACTGACTGAACAAATTTAAGTTGTTTTTATATATGTATTGGTGTATTTAACTGTGCTGCACTGGGGCAGAATGATCAAATAAATTTGTAATCCAGTACATTTATGTCTCTGTTTAAAAGAAAAAAAAAAAAATCAAGTCAGTTCAGCTCTGTTTTATGTATCGGATCGGTATCAGTAGTGGGAGTGAAAAATGTGGATCGGTGCATCCTTAGCTAAAATCCTAACTGAATTCGATTATCTTTTGTGTTTTTTATAGATTCAACTTAATAATATCAAATTGTGTCTTAGAAAAATGCTACTAGCTACAAAATCGGTTTTCTTCCATAATGTCTGACGTGTTGATGCAACACAGATTCATCCTTTGAGTTGGGCAGCCTTCGTAGAACGCGATTGATTTATAGGTTGGATATAAAACGCCCACCTGACTAGTAACTGGAAAGAAACGACAAAAAAACATCTCATCAGCAGATTACAAGTAGATCTAGTTCCGTGGAAGGAAAATAAAGAGAAATAGGGGATTGTTTTATGTTCATATACAGTAGGTCTGAATAAAAAAGAAGAAATATCCAGATAAAATCTGGCCGTTTTGAGTCTGGGATGAAATCTGGGAATGTGTGAGAGCTGTGGGAGCTTTGGGGAACCCAAGCTGTCGTGGAGCTTTTGATTCTGCCTCATTCTCATCATCCTCTGTCTTCTTCGCTTCGTTTTCCAAAGATAAAAAGCGGGACGTCACGGATATGAATCCACGATAACCGTGATGTGACTGATTAGTATTCCACTAAAAAAAGATGCTCCGATTTTACAGCCGCCATTGAAAAAAACAACAACAAAAAGAAAACAGGCATCTTAGTTCAATGTTTAGAACAGACGAATCATCTGGGAAAGCAGTGAAGTGTTCCTTTACGTCTAAAGGGGCTGATTAGAAACTCATGAGGAGAAATGCAGCAGCAGAGGAAGACGAGACGTGGAACACATCGAGTCAGGATGCGGCTCCCCTCCCGTCCAGAGCACAGGGAGTAGGCGGTGCTCTGCTTATTCCTTATTAAGTACTTACAGCCTCTCCCCTCTCATAGCAGGGAGAGAGAGTGTGTGTGTGTGACAGAGAGGGGGCCAGTCGGCTGCACTGATTCAAAGGCTGCCTGTGTTTTTGTGTTGTGCTCCTCCACCGCTTCACTCGCACACTAGAGGGAATTGGATTCCCGATCACCCTCCGGACTTCCGCCCCAGAGCCTTCCCGCCCCCTCCTCCCTCCCCTCGCTCCCTCTTGTGTCTACCTCCCCCCCTGGCGAGGGAGCTCCGTGCCGGCCCCATGATGAAGGAGGAGGGCCTGCTGAACCGCCGGCGGTTCTCCACGTGTGGCGGGACGGCGTCGCTTCGACCTCCGCACCCGGACGGACGCAAACTCATCCGCAACGCCTCCTTCGGGGGCTATAACGAACTGTCGCCCATCTCGCTTCCAGGTGGGTGTGCTCCCCGGGTCGCGGGGCGCCGCAGAGTATTTTAGTAGTTCAGCTTGTGGTCGTGACTGATTTCTACTACAGAATTTACTCTACGATGGATTTACAGGATTTACTCATCTCAGGATGCTTTATTTTACTACTTTGTTGGCATCAAAGTAGTTGGCAGGATTGCTGGCAGACGAGTCCAACAATCCTCCCAGAACTATAACCTACTAATCATGTTTATGAATCTGTAGTAAAGCTGATAATGAGTCCAACAGGGTGAACTCCTCTTTGCCATCTGAAGCAACTATACAGAAAAGTGACATACCTTTCTGCTGATTGGGGGAAAAAACTTTAGGAATTGAGGCATTTTATCTTTTTTTTCACATCCCTCATGAATTTAAAGTTGTTGTGACTTTAAGTATGAAGTTGGGAAAATCATCTTAAATGAGATATTCTCATCGGTGTCTGTGGAGGAATTGGTCTAGCATCTCTCTCAAGAACTCTTGTAGTTTGTCAACTCTAAGACTTTTCAGTTGTTTTAAGGTTTAATTTACCGGTTTTATTTTTCTTTACTTTATTGGGGATTTTAACTAAATGAAGTTCATATTTGTACAATAGTTAAATCTAGCAAACATTGACTTTCGCAGCATGAATTACACGTTTGTACCTCTGTTTTACGGTAAAAAAAAAAGAGCTAAACATTGTTAAGCATAGCTCAAAACGACGTTCACTTGAATATGTTTACTGAATCGGAAAAAGTGGGAATTTTTCTATTTTGCTGCGCATTCTCTTCATAGTTTTGAATTTGAGTTAAATAAGCTTGTGCAAGCCGGTAATGGACAACTCGTCTTCTTAGGTTGGGCTTTACATCGGGTTCCAGCCATTCCTCAACGAAAGTGCTGTGTTAATGCACTTCTTTTTTTTTTAAGTGCATTTAATCCGACGGTAAACGAAGGATTAAATCAGCCTGCCATTCATTTGTAAAATGGCTTTCAGTGATCTTTGCTTTTGTTCATCCTAGTGAAAAGGAGCACGGAGCCGGACAGCTGGCAACCGCACAGCACTCCCAAAGAGAGAACGCGTCCCCTATTCCACCTTTCCCCACGACTATTTTTAACTTTAGTGAAACCCAGTAAAGCCTGACTGTGCACAAACCTTGTTTTGTAGCCACAGACGGATGCAGTATTTATGACTCTCCTGCATGACCTGGTAACTCTGCTGTTTGTCGTTTTGAGCCTCAGAGCTTAAGGCCGACTCGGTTGCAGGCGTTGAAAGCTTTTTCCATGGCTGGAGATTTACTCTGGCTACCTTTTTGGCCGAAAACCGGCTTCTTTCCTCCTCTAAAGTACCTCCTCCAGCTATACAAATCTCTCAGACTTCATGACAGCGTCTCTGAGTCATAGTGTTTCTCCTCCTGCAGCCCCGGCTCCATTTATCTTAATTTTTGACATTCAGCTACCAGACGGCAGCGCCAAGAGCCTCTGAAGGAGATAACTGGAGCAGGCAGGTTGGGCTAACCCACTTGTGTGCTTGTTGTTTTTGATTTGTCTTTTGAGCTCCACCACTGGTTGTTTTTTTGTTTTTGTGTTTTACTCCCACATCTCTCCTCATCTGCAGCTCATAGAAGCTTGTTGGCGTCTGAAAAATCCCTTGTCTTATATTCTCCCCTCGTCAGCTTACACCTACAGGTTTTCTAAAGGGTTTAGACTGAAATGTCAATTTCAGTTTGATTCTGGGGAATCGTTTCTAAGATGACTTTGCCACATTGTCTAGGTAGTTCTTCCAGTGTTCTGCGATTGAGGAAATTCACATAAAATCCCTGCATTTATACATTAGAAAATCTTTGATAACTAGTTGCAAGTTCCCAAAAATTGTAATTTGTCTTAAATTATAAGTTTCAAGAAATCTTCCTGACTGAAGTTGCTTCAGTATTCCCACATAATATTCAGTCCTCATGATGCCACCTATTTCATGAAGGGCACCAGCAAAATGGCCCCACAGCATGATGCCGCCACCCCCATACCACACAGTTAGGATGGTACAAGCATCTTGCGTTTTTCACTCCAAATGCTAAAATGGTTATTATGTCCAAACAGTTCCACTTTAGTTTCATCAGATGAAAATGTCTCCAAATATGAAGGTCTCGCTCTTTTTTTTTTTGGCATATTAGCTTCCTCTTTTTTCTGCACATTCTGGACTCAAACACATTCATCTGTAGGTCACAGAACCAGTCTATTCTTGTGTATAATTGATCCTTTTTCTGATATATTGGCTTATTTCTTTTGACTTTCCTGTTGTATCAAATAAGAAAACAGTATTTCATCTAACTTAACTTCAAACGGTGAGAAAATGTCTTGGCTTTTATTCTGTGTACGTAAACTTCTGGTTTCAACCGTAGTTGTTGCCCTGCTGTTCGTGTTTTTTAGATTGTCCTGTTTTAATTTAGTATCCAGAACCATATGTTGAAGGTGTTTGTTAAGAATAGGACATCTTGTTGGACCCATGGGAAATCAGGCTGAGCTGTATTACTCCTGATTTGACTATTTAATTGGACATGGATTCAAATATTGATTAATACCACATGACTTTGAGTTTTGCTTTTATTTTGGTGTGCAATGTGCCTTCTAATAACAGTTACTTGGTGGTACATATAAACTTAGCCTCACCAAAAATATAAATAGATCAACTCACGTAAAACTGCCACGATGGAAATACAACCTACTGCACCTTCTCCCATTCAGACATTCATGCCTAAAATATCCCTCCATCTGACGGAAATTGATTTTTCCCTTACTAAGAGCCCACGGCCATTTTAACGCTTCATTCACTTAATTTCTTTCCTTATTTCTGTTTGTGAAGCACAGTGATGGGCTGATGAATTAAGGGGCTTAATGGCTGGGGCGAGAACATCACGTCTTAAGAGGCACGACAGAGCGGCAGAGACTGTTTTCATCTCCAAAAATATATTAAGAACAGACGTGTGTAATCAGAAAGGGCTATTAAGATGCAACATTTGGAACATGATTTATAATATGTTGTTGAACGTGATGGGCTATACCTCCACATTGTTGAATTCAGTTGTCCAACCCCTTCTATGACTACAGGTATCTGAAACTCAGCACATAAAGCATGAAGTTATGCAAGAATTTATGAATTTGTCTCTCTCAAGATTTTATTGACATTTATTTGAGATTGAGGATTCCAAAAGTGTGAACATGTTTCAGTTTTTACTAGTTAACTGCAACTTTCAGCTGTGTCAATATCTACATACCTCCATACCTCAGGTGTGCTGTAGATTCAACAGACAAGTTTTGGTTTTGGTTGTTGCCCAGGGAAACGGCACTTGTGTTTCTGAGGGCATTGTATTATGGGGCTATTTTTCATTAGTTGTGATAATTTTATCCTTCCTACTTTGTTGAACTGTTTGGGGATGCCTCTTTCTGTTCCAAAATGGCTACCTACTGTCACCAAAAGCAAGTTACTATAACAACATGAGTGATTGAGTTTGGTGAGGAAGAACAGAGTCCTCATCTCAACTTGTTGTAACATTTTTAGGATGAATAGAGCAAACACTGAGGAATTCTCGTCCAACATCATTAGCTGTTTCCATTAGAAATTTCAATTACTTTGTAAAAGTTTAAATAAAACTAGAACTGCAGGCAGCTACCACATGGGTCCAAGAACTACCTAGCAGAAAATGACCTTTCCTACGACCCTACCGGTGCACTTTCCTACCCATGCCGTCTCTCCATTTGCTGACTGGATGGACCATTACCCCTCAAAAATTTGACTTGCTAGAAAATAATACATCTATGATACATGTTCATTTTTTTACTAGATTACAAAATACCTCGGTGAAACTGCATTGAATACTTCTGGGGAGAGCAAATTATATCCGACACACATGTTTTTGTTCTAGAAAGAACTCAATGCAGAGAGAATAAACATTAAAATGCAATTAGGACATTTTTGAAGACATTTAAAAGGGGCCTACCAACATGTGTGTGTCTGAAATCCAGCATTCTGCTGCTGAAATGAGCAACAATGCTTAGGTGAACTAAAATGTGGTCATTAGCATCTGGGGAATCATTAGCTTACTGACTAACACTAACTTACCCCATTTGCTATGCAAGATGTGCATGAGTTAAAATTAAAATGCTAAGGGTAGTTTAAGCTCTGATCAGACCCAAATTGGAGGTTCTGATGCTGAAATTAGCAACAATGCTAAGGTTAGATTCAATAGTGTTAGTGGCATTTGGATTATCAGTAATATGATAACCCACATGCTACTGTGGGATATCATACTCCACTCTGTATGCTAAATGTGGCTAATATGTCAAACAAGACAAATAACATTTGAATACGTGTAAATATTTAACATGCAATCCTTTACGTTTGCTGTCTTGTGCCATATTTGCTCTCCAACAATCCGGGTAAGGCACATGGACTGGATTCTGACCTTATGAGGCCGGTAATGGATGTGGAAAACATCCAGTCTAGCAGCGTGGTGCGCTCCCTGCTGCTCCTGTACCGTTGCATTCCATTTGGTCTCCCTTCTTCCCCAACATCTGATCTGCCACAGAGGTTCTTGTTGTTCCTCTTTTCTTAAAGAGATATACGCTACAGTCGGGATGCGGTGCCGCGTGACTCATCCACAGCTGAAGGCTTGCAGATAAACATTCATCCCTTTCCACTTTCTGTTTGAACGTTCAATCAATGGGATGTGGTGCTCGCTATGTTATAAAATATAAATATCTATTAAGATTTATTGACACCAAGATAAAGGACTATTTCTGTTTTATTTTGCCTTTTTAATGAGACTTTATTAAATTTGACCATCTCTATTTCATTATTTTACATATTTAAGTTCTGACTGGAAAATTCTATATTGAACAAAAATTTCTCAATAAGACGCAATTTGAAATTTGTTAAACTTATTGTATTCTGAAAGCAAAGAAATGGTTGTTTTTTTTTGTTTGTTTTATTTTTTAAATTAAGTGAATTTGTAGATTATCTGATAAAAACACTGCATAGTGTTTTTGTCCGGACACATCAGATATGCAGCTTTGGATAGAAAGGACTGTTTATGCTGAAAATATTTGCTGCTAAGATGAAAACGGCAATCGGTATGTTGAAGGTCATACTCGGTTTCTTTTTGATTTGGCATTGATGTGCAGGGGGAAAAAAGCACAAAGTATTGATTTTGGAGAAAGAGGCTGTAAAGGCAGCGTTTCGCTTTCAGATTGGGAGACTTTGCTCTTAGAAAGTCCTTGCAGCAGCTTCCTCACCTGGAGTATTTCTCACAGGTTAGAGGAGTTGGTAAAATGGAAAATAAAAACCAGGAAATGTGTTTTCATTGACTTACTACTTTTTAATTTGTATGAGATTTCATCATACTTCCTCAAAGTATCACTTAGCCTTTGATACTGAGCCAAGGTAATATCTTTAACTCCTAGTAAGATCCAAAAGGTCAGCAGAGTGATTCTGGAGGGCTAATTAGTTTAAAATTTCATATCAAAGCTGCTGTCTGAGAAAATCTAACCTAATAAAACTAATAAAAGTTTATAACCAGTTAAAAAGCAATAAAGTCTTCATGTTATGTGTTGCCACAGAACCATAATGTGGTTAACAGTAAAGGTTGCATCTTCAGGTGTCTCAGGTTGAATTTGGTTATTGGGTTACATGCAATATTTTTGTTTGCTAGTTAAAACATAAAGTCAGTTTAGCCAAAATTTAATAGCATGATCATAATCAAAATGTTACTGTGATATTGTAACATAGTATTTAATAACAAGCATTTATTTATTTATTTGGGTCTTTGGTAGATTTTGGTCAAAAGGTTTGAACACTAAAAAGTTTTGAAAAATTTAAATTGTTTATCAAAATCTGCCATGTTCCTTGTAAATAATGAAGAGACAGAACTGATCTGAACTAAATTTTAATAGATATGAGGAGTTTATCCTTATTGTTAATAAAATTTAAGGAGTGAATGGTTGAAGTTAAAACAAGTTCCTGGTAAGAGAATTGCCAAAAAACAAAACATGTTCACCATTTTTGCATGCACTTTTTATTTTAGCTTCTTTTGTCAAAGTTCTTGCTTTGGCTTTCTGGCCAATACCAATTAGAAAAAAATAATGAAAAAAAACCCACTGTTGCCAAAGTCCTCAATAACACAGAAAAAAGTCACTGGATTTGTTACTTTTTTGAAGAAATAAAAAATTCTCTAGTGGATAAGAATCAGTCAATCGCCAGTCACCTGAAATTAAGAGAATCTGTGCCGATTGATCGGTGCACCCACCTATTTTCTGCCTGTTCGACTGCAAACCACATCCAAATCATTAACCTTCCACTGCTGTGTTCAACAGTTTGAAGTATTTCTGCTGATTTATGACATTTTTACTTTCAAAGGAATGTTATTTCAGTGTTCTTTTGATCAATCCATTGTTAGTTTTCAAGACAGTACAAATCAATGACCGAATATTTAACCTTCTAATTGAGGTCAGGGAGTAGACCTGCCGATTACACCTCAGGCTAAATTGTTTGATCCAGACGACTTATTGGTGCATTGGCCTTCAACCAAGATGGCATCTTTCCCCACATCATCTGGTGACTTTACTGAAAACAAATGTATTCTCCAGTGATTTGTGTCTTGAATCATTTTCTGCACATCACTCCTCCTCTGGGTTCTGTTCCATATCACAAATTTGACATTTGAAAATGAGCCTCTGCAGGGCTTCCTCTGCGCTCGCAGCAGAGTGCCGGAGTCCCGGGGTCATGGGAAAGAAACCATGAAATATTTACAGGCCCAGGCGTCGCCGGCCACTGCGCTCTCAGCGGGAGAGCCGTTGTTTGGTTTTGGGAATTGGTTAGAAACTCACTAATTGGAATGAGAATTCGCCGAAGTGAAAGTCAAGTTTCCCTCAGGACACGATTCTGCCGACGCTGTTTGACATTTCTAGAAACGCAACATTAGTCCGAGTCTTCCGATGAATTTTGACGACTTGCAGCAAAGTGAGCATCAACATTTTCTTTGTTCTTTACTTTCTTTTCAGGTTTCGAGAGAGTAAAGGAGGACCTTCTTCCTCTGCCTTTGAAAGAGGATTCGAATTCCATATCAAAGAGCAAGGTAAGAAGACACAAACTCATGTTATGAGCCACGATGGCTCATAACACTAAACTGTGCTCTTTACTGTTTCCGTTGTACTGAGAATCATTAAATATGAGGAAGGATTACTTTGTTGTTTTTCTGTTGTACTTTCCCGGACTTGCATCAGCAGCATTAAACCCAGCTGAGGTGACTCATGCATCACACACCGACACCGTTGAGCAGCTCTCGTTCGTCTGCTTTTACGTGCAGAATGAAATATTTACCAAGGTTCAGATAAAATGTGGCTGTCTGTCAATAATAATAATAATAATAATAGGCTCATTCAACAGGAAGGTAAACATCTCACTCCAATCTCATGTCTGAAATGGGATTTAAACCTCATTTTATTTGAGGTTGCCAGTCATTTTACACAGTTTTACTGTCACATGTATTTTGTTTTAAGGATACGTTGAAGATTAGTATAAAGGAGTGGTAATTAAAAAAAACAGTAAACTTCTTTTAATTCCTTTTCAAACAAGTATGTGTCATGAATTGGTGAGTGAGGTGGTGGTGAGGCAAACGCTGGAGACCCAGGTAAGATGAATGATGATTTAATGAAAATATAAAAAGGCAAATATACAAAAATAGTCCAACGACCAGGCAGCACGATTTGGGCAGAATCCAGGGCCCAACACCGGTAGCAACTGGAAGAAAACGAATGGACTGACAGGAGACGTGACAACGACGAACTTAGACAAAACTTAGACAAGGACCCGACAGAGAACAAAGACAACGGAGGGACTAAATACACGGGGAGGCAATCA
>CAEGAG010174698.1:0-11725 GCA_903067065.1 Brachyrhaphis terrabensis
TAGTTTAAGGGTGTGCATATTTATGCAACCAGGTTATTGTAAGTTTTTTATTTTTACTTCACCTCCGTGAAAGATTTCTGATTGTTTTTCAATTGCATTGTAGAGGTTATAGGTCACATTAAAGGTGGAAAAAGTTGGGAAAATGTTTGTCTTGCTGTCATTTTTTTACATCACAAAAACCTGGCATTTGAACAGGGGTGTGTAGACTTTTTATATCCACTGTATATATAGATGTGATCGTATATAGTATTATCAACAAAACAGTTAGCAATTCTTCAAAACAAAACATTCTTCCAAAAATAACATCCAACACAAAACAGTAAAATAACTGACAACTGCATAGCAGTTAACAGTTACATTCAAAACACAATTTTTTTTCTAAATATATATTTATTCTCATAAATTAATATTTTTGAACCCACCTAGTGCGATATAAAATGAAATTCTCACAATGTGATAGTCTGCACGCAAGTGGTCCAACAGCTGAAAAACAAAAGACAGTTAGTGTCGTGACCGAATGGTCAGCCACAAACACCAACTGGCGCAGCTCCCACTCATAGGGTCACATTTTTCCAGCCCAACCACAAGAAAACTTTATAAATTCTATCTGTAAATATTAAATGATCTTACAGTATTTCGTAATTGTTGAACTAAAAAAATATGACCCTAAGTAAAAAAAAAAGCAAAGAGCTGCCTCTCTCGCACCTACCTCCACCAGCGTTCTTCAGAATTCTGGTGGGGGAAGCCGAGAGAGCGCCTGAAGGACCCGTTGCGTGCAGTTACTCATCACACCACTAGATGGCTCCAACCACATGGCTCAAAAATCTCATTACAAACACATACTATTATTATTATTATTTTGGACAAAATTCACATACACATTCATACACACCTTTCTCTCCGTTACAAAAGGAAAGGGGGCTGAATACATTTGCACACCGCACTTTTCAGTTTTTTATTTATAAAAGTGTTTTGAATCATGAATAATTTTCTTTCTACTGTACAATAAAACACTTTGTATTGGTCTTTCACATTAAATTTTGTTGAATTATATTTGTTTGTTGTAATGTGCCAATATATGCAAAAATTCAAGGGGTATGAACACATTTACAAGACATTGTAACTAACCACCATTAGTGCATGAAGGTCATGGACCATAGTCTAATATAGAATAATATCCGAATAATATAGAATGTTAGTAATATTACTCGGTTATGTTGTTGACTGCAATTATTTTTGTTGGTTGGCACTGACTTGACTTGTTGTATCTTGTTCCTCTTTTTCAACCAGACTCTATGAAGACTAATTCCAAAAGACCAGTTATCATGTCAAGATGGAGGCAGTTTTGGTATGCGCCTGTGACCTCATTCCTGGGCAATGTGCTGATGTACTTCCTGTTCCTTTGCCTGTTTGCCTATGTTCTGTTGGTGGACTTCAAAAGTCCTCCCCCGGACGGCCCCTCCTCTCTGGAATTTGTGCTTTACTTTTGGGTCTTCACATTAGTATGTGAAGAGATCCGACAGGTTGGTTAATTCCACACAAATGTACCTACACTGACACACAGTATGTGTTTATTTCTTAAAATCATTACAGCTAGAAAATTGTGGAAAATAATATTTTTTTTATTATAATGGTGTCTTTCTAACACCATTATACCCCTTAAACCTTTTTACATTTTGTCCCATTTTAAGCAAATAAGACCATGCGTTATTGAGCTAAAAAGCATTATGAAGACCAAGAGATATCACAGACAAATTAAAGAGAAAGTTGCAGAGAAGTTTAATACAAAGTTAGGTTTTAAATTATGGAGCTCAAAGGTAAAGGTCATTTTATTTATATAGCACATTTTCAGCAACAAGGCAATACAAAGTGCTTTACAGGAATTTAAAGAAAATACAAACAAAATAACAAACCAAAGGAAAGAGCAAAAGAAGGAATCTAATGTTGATCTAAAGTATGTAAACAAGGTACTCCTACTCAAGGTTGGTAGATGAGTGTAAGTAAGTATCCTCTGGTCTAAATCCTTTTTCTAGAATTAGACCAGAGGACATGGAGAGAGAAAAAAAGCAATTCGACTTACTTTCTTGAAATGCCAAGAAACTTGTTGAAAAATCCTGCTTTCCTTTTTTGGGTAAAAGTGCTGTTTATACACTTTCTGCAAATGTATTGTTGGAGTCTAAAGAAGAGACATGACGGATGGTTTAAAACATTTCCTATGGTCTACTGTAGAGATGTCCTGTCTGAGGGGATTATTCTAAGAGACACAAAGCTGAAGTTGGTTTCTGATTGTAGCTTCCTATTCGTGAAAAGGCTACAGGGCGATTCCACCTATTTTTTCACTATCGTCAGTATCTTTCATCTATTCTAGTTAATTACAACATTTAGATTCTTAAAATCTTGACTAAAAGGGCGATTTCAGCACTTTATTTGCATCTGGACCACATGAGAACTGATCTCCTCTGAAATTAGCATTATTTTGCTGTTTCCCACTTTTAACTTTCTGTTTTCTCTTAATGTTTTTATATTCAGTGTAGCAAAAATTGGTCTTGTGTTCATTTTATCTCTTTTATCTTCCTAAACGGGGGCATCAACTGAGATGCTTTCAACAATTTATGTTTTCTTTCTTGTTTTATTAACTTTTGCTCTTATTTAACACACAAAGTACTCCTACATAAGTGCTTCTTTTTCAGTGTTGTGTGTCTGCTTAATCCCCACACTTTTCAGTATTTTATTAGTAAAACTAAAAAAACTGTTGGTCATAGAGGACGTCATAGACAGCTGCTCACACTGAGCCAGCTTCTGTGGGAAGTTTCTTCCAGGTTAAAGGAAGTATTTGCTCTCCGTTGTCACTACATGCTTGCTTGCTGTAGAGTTTGCTGCAAAGTTAAAGACAAATGTAAGTGATTGCTGGGGTTCCTTTGTTTATTTCTAAGGAAACCCAGCAAATTGCATTGAGTCACTGACTTGCAAACTTCAAGCCTCTTGGATCAGCAGGTAGTGACAGTAGAAAATGGAATGGCATGCATTCAGGGGCAATAAAACAGAGTAAAGTCAGAAAAAAATATTTGCAAAGGTAGCTTAGTACATGCACCAATATGAGAAGTCTGCAGTCTGTTTTGGACATAACACAGGCATCCATAAATGCACTGGAAAACACAAAAGCACTAACCAGGGCTGAGGCAGTGGAACAAACTGAGCATGGCCAAATAGAGGAGTGGTAAGAGAATTAAAGCGACCGAAGCAATGTGAGCATCCAGAAATAATCATATATACAGAAAAATAATTCAAATGAATCATAACCAAATGTTTTATTTTTTTTAGAATGACAAAGAGCTTCTCATGCAACTATGAAAATAAATAGATTGATGTTCCAATCTCTAAAATTAAACAAAAGCTGTGAAATAAAAAATGTTTACAAGTTTGAAAATGTTTATGGTTTTAACTGGGACTTCTTATACTAACACAACCTGGCCTATTTTGACTTTTCATTTTGCTCAAATTATTTAGTCAGTACAATAGAATAATATTGTCCATATTTGAAGTGTCCACCTATTGTAGTTTTAGAGCTGGAGCAGTTGTAGTGTGATCCAAATGCATAAAAAGTGATGAAATCACCCTTTATTGCAGTTTCACAAGTCAAATAAAGGTTTCACAAATCACAAACTTGGCTTAAATATTCTGCTGTTCGAGCAGAAACATTTGTCCAAGTTTAAATAATCTAGGTGTTGTAGTTTTTTTAACTAGAGTAGGTAAAAGATACTAAAGGTAGTAGAAAAAAATAGGTGGAATCACCGTTTAGCCATTTCCTGAAAAGGAACCTGCAATCGGCAACCAACTTCAGCTTTGTTTCTCTTAGGATAATATCAGCTGGGACATCTCTAGACAGTAGAAAATGTTGTAAATTTCATTTAGACTCCACCACCACTACCAGGTTTGCAGAAACTGTGTAAACAGCTTTTCACCCAAAAAAGGAATGCACAATTTTACAAAAAAATTCTCGGGTTCCATACTAAATAGTGCTGTTAATCGATTAAAACAGACTAATCAGATTAATCATACTCTTACACTGTGATTAATCATGATTAATCGCTATGCCTAACTGTATCTTCTCAATGTAGACCAGTGTTTTTCAACCTTTTTTGGGCCAGGATATCTCACCATTTGTATTACACCACAGCATTCTTAGATAAGCAGAAGTAAAGGAACAAATACACTTAAAGTGAATAACATTTGATATTTGGTGGCATAACCCTTTCTTGCAATGACTGCCTAACACCTGCAACCCACTGACATCACCAAACTGTTGCATTTTTATTTGTGATGCTACTCCAGGCTTTTACCACAGCTTCTTTCAGTTCTTCTTTGTGGGAGTTCTCCCTTCAGTCTTCTCTTTAGGAGGTGAAATGCATTCTCTTTTGGGTTAAGGTCAGGTGATTGACTTGGCCAGTCTAAAACCTTCCACTTTTTTCTTCTGATGAAGTCCAGTGTATTTTGGGTCATTGTCCTGCTGCATGATAAAATTCCTCCTCATTATTTGGGATGCATTTCTCTGTAAATTAGCAAAAATATTTCTGTACACTTTGGAATTCATTCTGCTGGTACCATCATCAGTTACATCAGCAATAAAAAATTAATGAGCTTTTTCCAGAAGCAGCCATGCACACCCAACCCATGACATTATCTCCACCATGCTTCACAGACGAGCTTGTGTGCTTTCGATCCAAGCAGTTCTTCTCTTTCTCCACACTTTGACTTTTCCATCACTTTGGTGGAAGTTAATATTTGCAGTTCATAAGATTGTGTTCAGAATCTTTTCTGGCTCATCTCTGTACTTCTTTGCAAATTGCGATGTAGCCTTCCGATTCTTACTACTGATAAGTGATTTGCATCTTTGGATATAGTCTCTATATTTTTGCTCTTGGAGTCTTCTTTGAACAGTGGATTGTGATACCTTCACTCCTGCACTGTGGAGGTTATTGGTGATGTCTCCTTTCCACTTGATTGATAGCAGATACACCGCTAAAACTCCACTCTGGGTTTCTGTGGTTACCTGCAAAAATTTACCAGTTATGGCATATGTGTTTCATATGTGTGCCAATGAGCAAGCAAGACTTGTGCCATGAGGTGATAGAACTTTCTGGTCTAACTGTGCTCGTGGTTTAATTGAAGTAACTACAGATGTGTGTAAGGTTTCTTTGTTTGAAATATGAGCAACAAAGGTAAAAAGTTATACTTTTCAAAATATAAGATTTTAAAAAATAAAAAACTGCAACATACTGCACATGGAAGAGAAAAACTGCATTTCGCACTCCTGCTCTAGTTAATGCCCCCCAAAAGCTCCCAAGACCCCTGGCAAAAATCCACTAATCTGTTGACAGGACAATTACTAAAAGGGACTTTTGATAGCTTTACATATTAATGTGTTTAATTTTAAATTTAAAATGAACCAATCACATGATGGATTTAATCCCTGCTCTGTCCTTTGTTTACAGACCTCTTTGGGGGGCAATTTATTTTTGCTCCAAAGGATGAAGAAGTACATTCAGGATAACTGGAACAAGTGTGACCTCACAGCTATTCTTCTTTTTCTTTTGGCTCTAATCTGCAGGTGATTGTTTTAACAAGGCAAGCAAGGCAACTGCTGGAAGTGTTTTAGCTAGCTTTGCAGAAGAACTTTAAAGCCCGTCAGAACTGACAGGATTTTCTTGTAAAGACGTATTCCTTTTGTGCCCACATCTGTCTGTAATAATGAGCGCAACTGTCCACAAGTTACAATGCACAGCACCAGTAAACAGGGATGCGCCAGTTGGCCTGTTGTGATAAGCAACAAAAAAATTTAGTCTCACATAAACTAAAATGAGCTCGATAATAATCGCTTGTTTGTTTTTGTTGTCTCTCTCTCTTTCTACCTAAGAGACTGCATGACAAAACGCTTCACTCTTCCAGTTACTCCTCCCTTCTCATTTCCAACAGCACTCAGAAACGATAATGGCTCAACACGCGGGGAGCTAAGATTGTCAGTTTTCCTCCACTCAGGGAGAACCCAAATACGGGACACAATAGCGATGACAGCGACAAAAGTTGAACAATTTTTAACTTTCTTGTATAGCATCAATAGCCCGTGTGTGCATGTGTACGAACTCAAAATTTCACATGCACAAATTATGCTGTTCATTCAGCTAGATGAAAGTTACTCAGACTTATTTTATTGCATTGTTATTCCTTTATTTGTTTATACTTACTTTATTGGTAAGACACAATTATGTCACTGCTCGAACTCCGTAGGAAATGAATGGAAAGGGAGCAGTGTTGTCTCCCATCACCATGTCAGTGCCAGAAGACAGTTACAATCAGAGGTGTTTGTTTAATCGACAAAATACAGAAGGCCAGTGCAAAATAGTGCACACTAAAAGTTTGCTTATAGTTTGATGATACCCTTTTAATCTAATTGAAAAACCAGCCTCTCAAAAAATTATGCAAACATTTACAGTACACAGTAGTGAGTTTACACTTGTTTTTTCACAAAAGTCCTAACTGGTAGTATTGCCTATTTGAGCCCAATAATGAATATATTTTGAAGGGTAAGTTTGTTTACAAAGACCTCATAATCCAATTCAATTATTTTTGTTTCATCTATGCATTTTGGATATTTAGAATGTGTTCTTTAGAAATGTGTTTATTAATCTTTGAGAGGTGCATTGTTATGCAATTTTATCTTATTTATAAACAATGGTCTCAAAACAACAACATCATTGCTTATTGCAATATTTTCTGGGGCAATTAATCACCCAGCAAAATCTGTTATTGTGACGGGCCTATTCATCAAACAGAATTAGGTGGCTAATTACTCAGTAATTTTTGTAATGCTCTGACCTGCAGATACAAATTTGTTTGCAGTTTCTTTAAGAACTGCCTTAAAAAGTCAAAAGTCAAATTAAACACATTAGGAGCAAAGGCAACATCATTTGTGCGAGTGAGTGAGGCTATTTACAGGCTATTATTACTGTAAATAGCCTTTTACTATTATCGTCAAAGACAAAATTAAGTTGGAGGTAACATCTTAATTAGGTCTAAGCATTCTATGTTAGCAATGAATGTGGTTTGCAAAGCTAGAATTTCAAACACAAAGAGTTGTTTGCATGTGTATTCCTTGGATTACTTTTTTTTTTTTTTTGTCAAAAATGACCCCTTGAGATGCACCATCTCATTTTTGTAGGGGTAAAACATAAATAAAATCCACAATAATATAAATCATAATAAGTAATGAACATGTGAAATGAGACTATCACACTATGCTCAAGTACACGCCCACAATGCTTCCCCCAAACCTAGTCAGTCAGTATTTTAAAAAATACTCATACATATCAATTGAAACTCAAAACTCAAAAGAAGAAAAATAAAGAAATTTTTGTTCGAATTCAAAGCAGCAGCTAGATGTTTGACGGGGTAGTAGAGACAGAGCTAAGTGACAAAGGCAAGTTATTCCAATCTGATGAAGCTTTAAAGTGAAATGCAGGACATTTAATTTCGTTCCTAACTCTTGGTGTGAAAATAATTGCTGATCATTATTTCTCAGGCTTTATGGTGAACTAAATGGGATTAAATATTGTTTTAAATACAAAGGAGAATTAAAATAGATACATTTAAAAGTAAATAGCAACCAATGAAAATTTCTTCTCGTGTTTGGAGCTAACCAGTTAAGGACTGTATGATAAGTCCTGTATGAAACTAAGTTCTTTTTAAATACTTTACTGGTATTAAAACTATCTCATTTGTGTCTTCTTCTTCACCAGTGACAGTGTCTATACTAGTGGTTCCCAAAGATTTTCTTCTGGGCTTCAGAGATAAAGCAGTAGCAGCGCGTGTGGCAACGCGCAGAGGGGCCAGTTGTGTTATTGGTCCGATTTCAGCCGGCTTTAAATGCATAAAGCAGAAACCTATAAATCTTTTAGAAATAAATCTCCTCCGCAAGTTAAACTCTCAGTACAACGGAGACGCTTGCAATCCGGCTTTAAGATTAAAATAAATAAATATAAATTTTTCTAAAAATAAAATCAAGCAACGCTTAGCCTGGCAGGGGCCCTAGTAAAGCTGCCAGGCTGGTGTGCCAGGCTGAGCAATCTTTTCAGGAAAATCCTGAAAAGATTGCTCAAACATGCATGAAAGAATCAAGACTACACTGCAGAGATGTTTTTGATGAGGGAATAAAATTATAACATGATGTAAAGCCAAAAATATCCAGTGCCTTTTCATGGGGTTTCAGTCAGGGCCTTCAAAAGACAACAACTGTACATGAACAATAAACACATTGTACAGGACAGTGCAAAAACTATGCACCACACCAAGCAACAGGCATCCAATAATATGCAAATAAGTAAAAATATGCCAATTAAAGCAACAATGCAGAGCCAACAATGCATATATCAATGTATATTTTAACAAAATACACAGGCAACAGCGCACATAATTCAAGAGCCAGCTCTATCTTCCTGGTTTTATTCAGAACACCAGCAGCAGTCTTCTGGATCAGCTGAAGCTGGACGATTGACTTGTTAGGCAGACCTGTGAAGACACTGCTGCAGTAATCAATGCGATTGAAGATAAATGCAAGGATGAGTTCCTTAGTTCTTGCTGGTACATTACTCCTCTAATCCTGTAAATGTTCTGCAGTTGACAGAAGGCCAATGTTGTACAGTCTTTATGTGGCTCTGAAGGTTCTGGTCAGATTTTAGCCAGAATGCTAGTTTCTAATTGTAATAGCTGAAGCTATGTGTCGACTCTACATCGTTCTTCTTTAGGTCCAAAGACAATGACTTCAGTTTTGTTTTTGTTCAGCTGGAGAAAGTTTCATTGTATATAAATATCTGGTTACAACTGTAGGTAAAAACTGACAAACCGAATTTAGCTTTTAAGTATGTGAAAAGATAACTTTTTTTTATCTAGTGGTCTTGTACTAGATTTATTCCTGAGCATGCTTTGTTTTTAGAGCTTTGTCTTCTTTGTGTTGGGCTGTAATATAACTTCATTGCCTTGAGGAAAATAAGAACAATAACTTTTTTTTTTTAGAATGTTTCCTTGGTCATTCAATCTTGGACGAGCTATTATGGCCATAGACTACATGGTCTTCACACTTCGTCTGATCCATATCTTTGCCATCCACAAACAACTTGGACCCAAAATCATCATTCTTGGAAAAATGGTAATGGAACTGCTCACAAAACCCCTAATTTAAATCATGGTTGTAATTAGTAAAATCAATTATATCAAAGTGTTTAGAAAAAGGTCAAAAGCATTCTGACTTTAGAGTTGTAGATAAGCATGATGTATGTTTATATACATAAAAACACAGAACAAATATGGCCAATTTGAAAGGATGTGTCACACATGGGAAAAAAACAAAACTAAACCCACAAAATGTCTTTTGGACAGATGAGACCAAAGGGTGAATGTTTGTCTATGATACCTGCACAGCTCCACACAAGGCATATCAGCAAACCTCACACTGTCCAGCATAGTTCTAGAGTTTATTTCATTGTAACTGGGTCCAGAAACCTTACAGTTGAATTAACTTTGCTATAAATTCAAGTATATCAATTCCAATCTATTTGGTTGCTAAAGTTTGATAAGGACTAAATTCTGACAATTATAATTTATAATATGGAAAAAATGTCTTCAACTGGTAGATTATTTCACTTTTAACTAGCAGTGTTTCATCAGTACTAAGGATTTATTGACTCAAAACAAGTTGGTATATTGTGCTAAAAAGTTTCTTAAAGTTACTAGTTAGTTTGGTCTTACTTCAATAGTGCCAAGATATTTACACCAGAATCTCAACCAAAAATACTTTAAAAATTTCTTCTTTTTTTTCAGTGCACAATCTTGTCCTTATTTGCATGCATGTATTTACCTCCTGATAAAATCCCTCACTGTAACTCCAGCAATCTTCCTCAATCATCTGTCTTTGTTTTTTACAGGTGAAAGATGTTTTCTTTTTCCTTTTCTTCCTGGGTGTTTGGCTGATGGCCTATGGCGTGGCCCATCAGGCTCTCCTCTTTTCATATGATCCCCGGTCTAAGTGGATTTTCCGCAGAGTGTTCTACAGGCCATATTTGCACATATTTGGACAAATCAATATTCATGAAATGGATGGTAAGTATTTTTTTATACGATTACAATATTTATTATGTGATCATATGGTATTTTCTGTCGTTCTATCTTACAATGAAATACATTTTTCTAAATTATTACTGTCAACTAAAAATAAACAATGTGTCAAGTATATGAATATTAGCTCCTATCCAGTAAAATGGTGCAGTTGTAATGTTGACATTTTAAACTAGCTATTAGTGATTAGAAAGGTAACATTTGTTAAACAGTAGCATTGTATCCCTACAAATAATTCAATCTTAGCATAAGAATGAGAATTTCAAACAATCACCTGACAATGTTCTTAAATATTTTATGCCTTGACTTTGACTTGCATAAATTCTTTACATGAATTTTGACAGATATTCTCCCAAAAGTTATCTTAGATTGCAAAAATGCTTGTCTACGCTGTTGTCCTGATAGAAGAAGCTATCAGGTTAGCTTCTTCTTTGAAGCTAACCTGATACGTTAGCTTCTCTTTGACGTGTTTGTCATTATATTTTTGAGATTCCTATGTCACACAAAGATTAAGTAGGAAAAGCAATTTGAACAACTAGATTTCAATGTCACTAAATGACAATCCTTTTCTAACGTTCCTCTGATCTTCTTCATTCAAGCCGACAAACTGGAAGAACGGAACTGCACTTATGATCGTTCAGAAATTGAGGCAGGAGCAGAACCCTGCCTGAGTACCTATGCAAACTGGCTGGTTGTAATCCTCCTTGTTATCTATCTGCTGTTTACCAACATAGTGCTGGTCAACCTACTCATTGCCATGTTCAGGTACCTAAACATTATACATCTATCTGTTCATTGTTCTTAGAGTGTAGGATCTATTTTCCTCCATGTTTTGATGTTCTATCTGCAGCTACACCTTTTCTAAAGTTCAGGAGCACAGTGACATCTACTGGAAATTTCAGCGTTACAACCTCATTGTGGAGTACCACTATAGACCATGTCTGGCACCACCATTCATCATATTCTCCCATCTTCACATTCTTATCAAGAGATACATCCGCCAGATTCCTTCTGCCAAGAGTCAGCACTTTGGTGAGAAATGGGAAAGTAGAAAACAGGGGACATGTCTGAAAATGGACTAATATCTAGCTGTATAAAGAGAGACTCCTAAAAGTTAGACTTGTGTTGAATATCAGGCTCCTGCATTGGCATGTATTGCAGGTGAGATGTCTTCATCTCCTTGTATTTACCAGGTAAAAGACAGGTTATCATACTTTAACGTTTGCATGTGAGCAAAAGTTAAATTCTGGTGTCGGTTAACCAGACACGAACATTATTTCCTATAAGTTTCCTTTAAAAATGCCTTTCTTCTTGTCAGGTTTGTGGAATGCACAACTTATAGTTATCCAGTGATCTGATTCTCCCACCCATCTTCAGCTCCTCCAGAGTTATCATAATCTTCTAATAGCTGATTCTTTGATTAATGTTCTCCTTACTCAGCCAGGCAGTTTAGGTTGACATCTACGTCTTGCAGTTGGTCTATGCCAGGGGTCGGCAACCAGTGGCTCTGGAGCCACAAGTGGCTCTTTAGCGCCGCCCTAGTGGCTCTCTGGAGCTTTTT
>CAEGAG010174743.1:0-16872 GCA_903067065.1 Brachyrhaphis terrabensis
CTTCCTCTACACATATATTCCCCCTTTCTCACTCTTACCTTTTCTGCTCGAGCGCCCCTGGTGGCCGTTAGAAAAAAATGCATAAATAAGCCGCATCATTGTATAAGCCGCAGGGCTGAAAGCGTGAGACAAAAGTCGTGGCTTATAGTCCTGAAATTACGGTACAAACATTTGCCCATTAAAATCGAAAAGGATAAATGTACTCCTTTTCCAGGAATAGACACTGGAGGTTCGATCAAGGCTATATTTCGATGTACGTAATTGGAAATCTGCACTATATTACCAAAAGTATTAACTTGCCTGCCTTGACTCACATAGGATCTTAAGTGACATCCCATTCATAATCGTTCAATATGATGTTGGTCCACCATTTGGAGCTAGAACAGCTTCAACTCTTCCGTGAAGGCTGTCCTCAAGGTCTGGGAGTGTTTATGGGGATTTTTCACTTTCTTCCAAAAGCCCATTAGTGAGGTCACACACTGATGTTGGACGAGGAGGCCTGGCTTTCAGTCTCTCCTCTAATTCATCCCAAAGGTGTTCTATCAGGTTGAGGTCAGGACTCTGTACTGGTCAGTCAAGTTCATCCACACCAGACTCTACCATCCATGTCTTTATGGACCTCGCTTTGTGAACAGCCATGTTGGAAGAGGAAGGACCAGCTCCAAACTGTTCCCACTAAGTTGGGAACATGGAATTGTTAATATATATATAAAGTATATATATTAAGTTAAAAATGTCACTTTTAACTTCAAATAACTGAAAAAAAAAAAGAAAAAAGAAATAGACCTCTTTATTGGTTTTATAAGTGTTAACAGTCTTTGCTTGTGTGAGTATGTGTGTGTGTGTCATCTGATGTGAGCAGGTTGCTGTCTGAAGTCCAAGGAGTGCAGGGCAGTAGCCAGAGCTGCATACAGGTGAGAGCTGTTGAATCTCAGACAGTATATTGGGCTGCTCAAAGAGTCAGAGCTCAGCTGGAAGAACTGCAAGAAAAAAAATGTTTTGTTAAATTCTAGGGAAGTATTTCCATTAATTCATATAACAGATTGTCTGATAGGTGCATGAGGATGACACCTGCAAGCATTTGGTTTGACGTTTGTCCCAAAGACGGACAACACCATAGTATGACGAGCCGCTGGCTATCATGTGATTTCCATCTGTCTGGATGCAGTAGAGAGCACTGTCATGAGGCTCCTCCCACTCCATCACACACTTCCTGTTGAAAAAAAGGGAGATGTTTTATTATGTACTGCACTTTCACACACTCACACACATGCTTGAACTTCTATACAAACTGAGGTTTTTGTATTAAGCATAAACGTTTTAGTAACTGCATTTATGACAAAATGCAGTTTTCCGTAACCCTATTCTAACCTTAACTAAAACTTAATTCACACCAAATCTCAAAATCTAACTAACAGAGAACAGTAGAACTGCAAAAAAGTGAGGACTGAGAAAGGGTTTTCACTTTCCATGAATGACCTCACGTTGTAAAATATTATGGAAGTGGTCCTTTATATATAGTACATACAAGTATCCACACACACCCACATACACGTGTTGAAATTACGGCTAAGCATTTATAATTTTTAAAAAAAGAGGGATGTAAACGTCAAAGACTTTGCCTTTGGGATCATTAATAAAAATCCAAATCTAAACGTGTCTCCTTTCTATTTTGTCATGATGTTCTCTCTTTGCATCAGTATTGTACTTTAGGTAACAACATCAAAAATGACCATTCAGTGCCTTTTGTCTAGACAAGCCTCTATTATTACTTTTACACTAACTTTGTGTACAGAGCAATTTGATACATGCTGCTTTCTGAAATTACATTAATTGGTGATCATGAAAGTTTTAAAAGAATCTTTAAAAAAAATACATACAATAAATAATGAAATAATATTGAATTGGCTGGATTGGGTGAATTTATATAGGCAGTGAAGATTGTTACGTTTTGCTTTTAATTTATCTTTGAAATTGTTGAAGCAGTCAATATATAATACAGGTCAAATATATTTGGAGAATAAGAGATGGCTAATGAAAGAAGTCAATGCAAAGTCCTCACAAGTCATGAAAGCCAGAAGGTGTGTGCGCTTAGCAGAGCAGAGCAGGTCAGTGGTTGAGGTTTAGAGAGGGGACGTATTTTAAGGACAAGTATTTTCTTCCAGTAGACATCAATCCTCCATTAGAGCAGCCTCATCAATAAGTGATGGGGAGACATCAGGAGCAGACAGTGGGGCTGTACATGGATCTTAGGCACAATGCACTCTCTAATTTTAGGTAACCTCTAAGAGGGAGGTCACCAACTTGGTCCTCAGTGTAAAGGACAAAAAGAACACAAAGCCAAAACGTGGCTGTGTTTTTGTGTACATGTGCACAATTTCTACGCTGCTTTTGTAAAGGAGACGATGTAGATTTCCGGAAAAACAGGTTCAGATCAAACCCTATTTCCAACATCGGCGGAGAAGTGGAGGTGGTTGAGGAATATAAACATCTCATTTTCATCATCTGGACAACAGACTGGACTGGAGATGCAGCAGTAAAGAAGGGCAGAGCAGACTGGACTTCTTAAGGAAGCTAAGATGCTTCAAGGTTTGTAGTAAGATGCTGCAGATTTTCTGTAAGTCTGTTGTTGAGAGCATCATCACTTCTACCATCATCTGTTGGGGCAGCAGCATCAGAGCCCAGGACCTAAAAAGGCTCAACAAGCCGGTAAAGAAGAATGGTTCTGTTCTGGGGATGACTGTGGAACCTCTGGAGATGAATATGCAAAGAAGGATTCTTCATAAGATTGAGAAAACTATGGACAACCCTGACCATCCTTCATAAAACTGTCAGAGGAAATCCATCCAGTCAGAGGCTTCTTCAAATTCGTTGCAATACAGACCAGTACAAGAGAGCTTTTAATGGCTGCCTACAGGTACCAGTGAGGACCAAAGTAAAGTTGTCAACAGAATAAAATCCTTAAAACTGATTACCGGACCATCAAGGACCACATTGACTGAAGTGGTTCAAACTGGCAAAATTGGACGTGGTTTGACTAAATGGACACTATTTACAGGAACTGACCAGCAAGCAGCGTGAGGGAGCGTCGACTCTGGCGTACTTCACTCTGAGGAAGTTTGCATGTAATGGAGGTGGACTCAATATGCGGGCGGTGTGCAGAAGTCAATTTTTATGACTGTACGTGTACTCGGTGTGTTGCCCAGTAAACTGCTTGCTTGGCGGGAAACCCTGTTCACATCAAACTGTTTTGTATGTCACACTGATCTAATAAGGTTGAGAGTCGACATCATCTTGTGGACAATATGGAGTTAAATTTTGAAGCCCGTGGGTAAAGGAGAGGCCCACGGCTGAAGTTGTGGTTGTGAGACATACAAGAGTATTTCACGAGAAATTTATAAAATTGGTACTCTCGTTTATGCAAGATCGGACGGTTCTGCACAGCTAAGAGAACATGCACAGTACCTCTGACTATGTGGGAACCTTAAGTTGCATTTTGTCCTAAAATCCCTTTCCAAAGAGGGATATTCTTCCACCTCTCTTTATTTAGATCCGTTATAGGAAACTTGTGTCCTGTTTAGCTTATAGAAATAGGACATTATTTGCTGCTTTCACTAACGCATGATTATACTATGTACAAATGTCTGTAAACATGTAAAATCAAGATTTAAAAAATTATTTGTACCCCTGGCATATTAAAATTTCACAATCAACGTGTTTGTTTCCGACAGAAAATGAGGCAGGCATAGCTCAAAAGAAGTTTGCTATAGTTTAATGAAGTTTAAAAATAACATTCCTATTTGTATTAACATTTTAACAGATACATTGAACATATTTATACCCTCCTCTATAGTCAATGTAAAATTCTATATCAGCATTACACCGTAAAAGTTTTTTTTTTTGCCTCTTTGGTATTTTGTTGATTTATTTTTGGTTATTTTAGCTCCAAATCTTTGAAGATGGGAAGTCTCTTTACCATCGGCTTAATCTTCAGCATACTCCACTGTATCCTTATCAGACTCAAGTCAGAACTCTCGTTAGGAAGTCCAAAATATTAATAATATTTCCAGTCAGAAACATGCTAGTAAAATTTTAAAATCACTTTGTACCGCAATCGGCTAGAGGTATGAACCACTTTGGTCATAATTGCGTAATCATGGATAGAAATATTTACCTGCGGTTTTTAAATTAATAAAACAGGTTTAACAATAGATGGTGTACATTTTATATTAGAGTATTATTAATTCAGCCCCTCAGCTGTTCTTGTGTTTGTAGTTCTTTTCTTTAAAGGGAAGCTCCAGACAACCAAAGCCTCTTGAGTGACCCTGATAGATTTTTTTCTGAGGCTGCTAAGGTTCGTCCATATTAATTATTTATGCCTAAAAAAGGGGACCCCCCTCTGCCAACCTTACTGTCAGTCCCCAGAGCAATCTGCCATTCAGATCTGATTTGTCTTACTTGACTGATCCCCTCAAAAATTCCAGCCTGAAATCTTGAAACACTTGCCGTACTAAATCAATGCTATTCTCCTCAAATATATCGAGGAGAAGGCTGCTGAGAAATCTTCC
The DNA here is from genome assembly GCA_903067065.1 of Brachyrhaphis terrabensis. NCBI lineage: Eukaryota > Metazoa > Chordata > Actinopteri > Cyprinodontiformes > Poeciliidae > Brachyrhaphis > Brachyrhaphis terrabensis. The sequence continues at coordinate 4,569 of CAEGAG010174743.1, forward strand.
TTTAGAAGCAGTTACATTACTCCTGACTGAGGCCTGTGTGTGTGGAAATCAGACAGAAAGAATCATTGCTTTCTGGAAAACAATAACACCCGAGAGCAGTTTGTCAACTAATTGAGGAGAATTTTTAAATTCTAAAAAATTTAAATTTGCATCAAAAGTGTCATTATTTACCGACTGACATTTCATAACATTCATAAAGACTCCTTCATGCTCATGACAGGTGTTATGTCAGTCGTATGACAATGTCATGTCAGTCTTATGCACACCCCGTCAAATAAAGTGTTACCACAAAGATTGACAAAAAAAGAAATTTAAAACATAACTAATGTTGTTTCATTGCAAATATAGAAAATGTGGTCACTTATGATTGTTCAAAGTGTTTTGAACTAGTTCTCAGATTCTGCTGTTTATATCGCAAAGCCCCCAATTTTTACCTGATAGGAAGTCTAACTAGAGACTGTCGTGATATACTTCACATTGGGACTACTGATTGGAGAACACTTTGAAGTTCAAAAATAAAAAAAACAAGGAATAAGAATGAAGACGATGCTTACTGTGGACTGAGCCGCAGGTCCCACTGTCGAACAAAGGTATCGTAGCCGCAGGTGAAGAGCTGGAATGGAGACTCAAAGACTATATCCAGCACCCCCGCACCACGACGAAACTCCGAGCCCAGACTGCATACACATGCTAATCTGTAAGGGAGACATCCGACAGTTGCATTTCTCATTTAGACATCCATCTGCTGCTGCACAGCATCTTAAATCAAGTCTGAAATGTGAAAAGAAATGAGAAGCGTTAAACTAACCCTGACAGTGACAAACAACATGGGTTGACATAACCATATGTGTCAAGAAATGTGTTTGTGTATTTACACCTCATTTGAATAAATGTTTCATTTCTCCTTGACATGCCTAATTTATACCTGCATAATAATAATAATAATAATAGTAATAATAAGTGACAGAGTAAACCACTGGCCTCATTAAACCATTAGTTCCTGAAACCCAAATGAATATCCCTGAATCTCATGAAAGACTAAATTTAAACTGCATATTTGCTAAACTTGTGCAATGCCCCCAGAAAACCAATTCTATATGTTTAATTAAAAATAAGAAGATTTCTTTTAGCATTTAATAGCATAACCTGTCACAGTGGAGTCTCCCATGTCTCTGTGGTCGCTCAGGTCCTCAGTCAGAGAACTGGGACTGGAGAATCATAAAACGCAGTTTTGATCCAGATCAACTTATTGAGGTGGTCTGAAACATTTATGTCATTACTTATGAAAACAATGACAATTTCTGTTGTAGGAGCTGATGAAAAAAATATACAGAGCAAACACATAAGCCTAAAAAGACAAAATAGCTCTAGGTGTGCAGAAGGAAGAAATGTGCAGTTATTACTACATTACGAATGACTTTTTCATCTCCTTCCAAAGAGTCAGACTTACAGTTTTTTGATGTAAAGTTCTTAAAAGAGAAATATTTCTTTTTGTCTATTATTTCCCTCATTTCTGTCCAGTTCTACATTTGTGGTTCATTCCATATCTCTTTTGAACCTAAACTCTGACACCATTGTGTGGGACAAAAGAGAAATTTTGAAATACATAGATGAAATATCTCTGTTTTGAGATAATATAATAATAATAATTATTATTATTATAATGCTGCAAAATATTTTTTCTTCTTCACTAAGATCACATTGTACTTCGCCGAGTTTCTTCTGAAAATTTTTCATAAGAAAAAAAATTACTTGGAATGTAGTTGGATGCTTTCGTTGAGATGTTCATAACACATTTAGCTCTTAAAACACCTTCTAGGTTTTATTTATCTTGAGACGTTAAAATTTCAGCTCATAAAAGTTCCTTAAACACTTTTTCAGTAATTCCACTTCAAGTGAAGAACTTTATGTTTACTAGCTTGTTAATCATTTTCAGGTTAAACTTACCTTAATATTACAGTGATAAAAAACAAGCAAACTGCAAAACTGTGATGATAACCAAGGCTAGCACCTCTCTGAAAAGTCTTAAACAAACCACTTCTTTCTCAGCATCTTGTGCTTTCCAATATTGGTTCACAGCTACTATTGATGAATCAGCCCTGATCAAGATACGTTAGTTCTTGTCTTGAGGGTGTGCTCATTTCTCTGCTTAAAATCCACCAACGAAAATCATTTAGACAACTGGTTATCTGCCAGGTTGGATGGGAGTTCATCTTCCAGCAGGACGGCACTTCAAACATACGGCCAGCCCAGAACTAAGATAGACTGGTCCAGGTCAAAGGTTAATATGTCAGACTGGCCATGTCAAAAGTCCATGCCTAAATCTCACTCAGAATCTGACACTTAAACTTTCACAGACGTTCTCTGACCAGTCTGACTGAGCCTGAGCTTTCTTATAAAGAAGAGTAGATAAAGATTTCAGGCTATAGATGCTCAAATCTGCTAGAAACAAAAGAGCTGCAGGCAGCTGTGCTTCTACAATGTACCAACTCAGAAGGGATGAATATAAATAGCCACTTCATTTTTCAGATTTTTTTTTACAACTCATACATCAATTTCCTTGAATTTCGCAATATTGGTCTGACTACCGTGTGTGTTGGTTCATCACATAAATCATCACGGTGCTATAAGCGAAATGAGTGCTGAACTCAGCCGCTGCTGTTTTGTCACAGAGTTTCGGTGAAGGACGAAAAAATTCTGTGCAAGTAGCAAACAGAGTTTGTGTGTCTGGGTTGATGTGCTGTGAGCTGAGGGTGTGGTCAACACATCCCAGCAGCACCATGCTCTTGTGATCACACTCCAAGTTTGCACCTCTTGCTACTCAGCACTTGGTTATTGGAGAATAACTTGCACCCAGTAGGGTATGTGATTGCAGAATAACTGTCTCTTTGTTGTCATTTATTACCCTCTGTGACCGTGACTATGTGCTACTCTCACATTTGTGATACCTGCCTCGTAGCAACCTTTTAAAGGAGGCCAGTGACCTTAGTGACAGACCAGCGCGATGCCTCAAACCGTGCCCCCTCCCTCGCCCTGGAGCTCAATCCACAAGCTTGGGCTAGTAATCCCCTAGCCTTACCCCAGGGGCCATGTTATTGGACCAGGGCTTTCCCAGTGGGATGCCTTACTGGGTGAGAACTCTCATTGCCAGAGAGAACCAAGCGAGGGCCAATGGGGAGATTGGGATGAAGTGCATTTTGGATTTGGATGGAATAGTAATTCCTTATTTTGGGTTTTACATTGAATTTTTTGGGTTCAATGTAAAAGCCAAAAACAAATGAAAAATTATAAAATATAAACCAAGCTGTGGACAAAAACCAGTTCTAAGTGCTACACACAACAGAACATGAGTAACTGTCATTACTCATGTGACATTACTGTCATTACTACATGTTGACATTACTGTCATGCAAAGCACCAAACAGCATAAATTCTGATATTGTATGTAAGAGCTGTTTACAGGATGGAGGTGTAAATGTGCAGACAGAGCACACTGTATGTCTGACTTGCTTTGACCAAAGAGAGTCCGTTTGCCTGAAACACAGACGGACATGTGTGCCATGTATGTTGTTAAGTAAATAGTTTGTTTCAGGAGAATACGGCATCGTATGCAGCAAGCTTTAAATATCACACGTGTCAGGCACTGTTCCAGTGATTATATCTGATATTTCTTTTTTCCATCTAAAATAAAGAATGCCTGTTTCACAGTTGAGGGAGACATTAACTTCTGTAGAAGATAATCTATCACATTAGCACCACATGGTAATTTACTAAAACATTCATGGTTTTCAAAATAAGAAACAGCATTTACTTTGATCAATGTCATAAAAGGTTTGTGTATGAAGAAACCAATACTTCCTGAACAACTCCTGCACTTTGCCATTCTTTTGTGTAGAGGTATTTTCACTTTTATTATTGAACAATCCTTACTTCTCTTTTCCCTGAGAGGAAAGCAGTTTGACCCAGAGTGAGAGTCGGCTGTTTTGTGGTTAGCTTCACAAGGCCCAGATTTAGTGACTGTTATGAAGGGGCTATTGGCTGTGTGACATTCAAAGTCCTGGTTTAAGCTTGTCTGGCAGCTCTGCAGGAGCCACACTGGCTTTAGGGGCCACACACACACACACGCACGCATGCACACGCAGGTTTCCAGAGTTGTGAAAGGAATCATTAATGAATTGACAAGGTTGGAAACAATGTAAAAGCTAAGGGAATTATGCTTTAGTGTGGAGACAGCTAAAGAAAAACAGTGTGTGTTTTTGTGACAGAAGTGGTTGGAGGCTCTTGTAAATGATAAGCTCTAAAACAACAGCCTAGATGCTCCGGGAAACAAACCGTTTTGACAAAAGCTGTCAGACAGGTGAAGAAAAGGATTCCTGCTGAGGTATATTCACTAAAACAAACAGAGGGGAGTCACGCAACCTGCTGCACATCATCCCCTTTTATCCCGCATCCCTGGACCAGCTGCACAACGACTGAAGCAGGAGCGGGAGGAGGAAACGCAGCCCATCGAGAATGAATGATCACTTCGAAAATGTCTAGCAAATGCACGTATTGCCGAGACAATGCAGCATCAATTTGTACAACGGGGTGTCTGTACCGCTGTAGACGTTTAACCCTGTCCTTTCAAAGTCAGGAATGCAAAGAATCCCAGCCTGACCATTTGACTGTAAAAAGAATGGCTCCTTTTCTCAAGTCACAAAGGGAGATGTTGGTGGAGGGGAGTAATGATCAGACTCTTCTACCTTTGATGCCGATTCCCTCCTCTGTGTTTGACCATGAGGGAAATTGTGAGAAAAGTTGGGGTGTTGCTCGGATGAAGCCGCATGTGTGGCATCCCCTTCCATACGAGTGATCATACAATTTCTTTGTCCCTCTGAGATGGTAAGATGAGAGAATGTTAAATTAAAATTAAAGTGCCAAGAAGTCATTGGGACCGTGGGCTTTTGTGGCTACACCTTTGTTCAATTTAAGGGTCTCAAAGGCTCTCAGCCTGCTGTTAGGCTATTCACTGTTGTAAATCTCTTGCATTGCTGATTTTCACAAGTAGCAGAATGGTGCATCTTCTCTAGAAGGTTCTGTGGCAGCAGCTGGGTTGCGTCTGCAACAGTGACCTGTTTATGATGTTTTCACAGAGAAGAGTCTTAAATCAAAGGCACACTGTGGTTGTGCAAAGGCACTGGGGTGAAGCTGATGGGAACGGTGGATCCTGGGTTAGGTAAGGCAGAGAATTACATGCTTGCTATTCAGCGTCACAAATGAAGCAAATTATAAGTCATTTTTTAAAATACAGACTACAGCTTACTGATGGTCAGAGATTCTATTTCAGAATTTTCAATATTGCTTTCAATAACAGCAAGTGGCCTTTAAGCAGCTTCAGACCATCACTCTACTCCACCACCATGTTTGACTGTATGGCCAGATGTTCTGCTTCTGAAATGTGGATTTGTCATGATCTGTGGAAAGATGGTGGACCCAAATGCAGCACGCAGAGGTGTCGAGTAGATTTTGTAGACTTAATGTAGAACAAAAACCATGGTGAACACGTGTGGTTTTTTTTTGGTTTTTTTTGGGGGGGGGGTGCAGGGGGGGTTGCAAAAAAAACCCACCACAGGAATCAGGAACAATAGCTAGCAGGGTAACAATGGAGAAGTGATAGGATTTAACGGGAGGAACCAGCGAGGAGTGAGAGGAAAACAGGTATATAAGTACTGGGAGAGTGAATGCTGGAACAAAGGACCTGGGCTGATTAGCGAACAGGTTGCAGGTGTGAAGGGAGAGAGGAGAAGGCAGGTTGAGGGGAGAAAAAGAGAGCGAGTGAGAGACAGAGAGGGAGATAGAGCACCACAGAGGGCTAGGGAATGAATCTAACATTAAAGAATAACAAAACATAATATTGGTTCACAGCTACTATTGATGAATCAATAGTAGCTTATGTTTTGTTATTCATTAAAGAATAACAAAACATAAGAGATATAATTCAACTAGAGTAACAAAAAATAACCAGACACAATAAAAAATTAAAAATAAGATACCAGAATCACTTAGAAAGAATTGAACTAAGGTAAAACAAGGTCGATCCAATCAAAAATGAGACTAAAGAACACAGAATAATAATGAAATTAGAATCAGTTACAGAAACAACATTAAGTTAAAATTATGTATAAAAACTACCAAATAGAGGGCCTTTAAATGCAAAGTTATCATAAACAGGAAGTGGTGATATTAAAATCTGTCTAGCTGGTGTCAGGCAGAGCAAACGCCCAACACCTTAACAATTTACAGGACACAGAATCTGGGCCAACTGGATAGACAACTGTGTTTATGTCAAGTGGATGTGCTGTTTTACAACCAGATGGAGTGACATTAGAGAAGGCTGATGGCCTAAGTCACTTTGGGTCTTTATGTGTCAATGTTGTGAATGAAGAAAATGTTTTACTGTTTAGTTATATTTGTCACAGTTGGTTCTTAAGATTCTTAAAATAAATATTTATTTAAAAAATAGCTTTTGGTAAGTGATTTTCGTATGAAATTTATTCAGGATCTCATCAGATTTACTAAACTCTTCAACAGCTATGACCTCTGAACAGAAAGCAGTAAGGATATTTCATTATTCCCAGATGGCGTTACAGTTAACTGGAAAATTCCCCTGCGTGTTCTGCACTTTTACATCATAAATGACCCATTTCATTATGCAGATCACTTTGCAACCACATCAATTTCCTATTCCCACCTGATGAACGTCTCTACTCATTCCTTTCGTTGTTTGTTCTTCCTGTGTGGCTGCTGTTTTATACCCTCCTCGAGTTTCCAAGCCTTTTGGGAACAGGAAGCAGCTTTTTGTATATGGCTGTGTGTGATGTTGTGTTGGCCTGTTGTCACTGGCCCATGTAAAGCTGGGAATTACTGAAGCCTTGTGAGGGATTTATCAGGTTTAAGGTTTACCTTTCCAGGCCAGGATTTTTTAGAGGCCCCTCTCTCTGGACAGCTTTTTGTCGGAGATTAAAGTGTGCTGTGGTGTTTTTAAAACTGCAGCTTTTTCGATCCATAAAGGGCCACAATGGTAATGTTAACATCCAAAACACCCATACATAAATATGACATAGATTGTTACACACATTAATAAGCCATCAGATCCAAACTGGGAGGTGGGGGGGTTCAGAATACACTAACATTGGTCTGTCTGCTGTTCTTTACATATTCACTGTAATTGGTGCACCACTTCAAACTGGTAATATCCAAGAATATAAGCATATTTCAGCATCGTAACCAGCCAGGCGCTGCTAATTCAATGCTTTTGAAAACTGGTCATAATCAGTGTGGCCACCTCAAAAGAATGCAGGAGCTATGGCAGATTACTGGTACACTGGTTTACTGGCAGTTCACTGGTACACTGGTGTGTGTGTGTTCACACGGTGCAAATAAGGAAAAACATCAGCAATGGTCTTATAGCAGCATTTGTTGCTGCTCACTGATAAGGGTTGCAAAGCTGTTTCCAAACTATCAAAAGTCCAGTGGAACAGTAAGAAAGACTATTCACAAGTGCAAGACTTTTAAGACAGTCCTCCTGAGGGTGAATGTCTCAATAAATTCGAGCTCATTCACTACCTCCGTCATCCCTCAGCTCTAAGAAAATAAGTAAGACTAATCAATTCCCCATTCTATTTACCTTCCTGCTCAGAACGAACCCATAAGAGCAGCCTCGCATAGCCATCGGGCTGCCCCAGGGCTACAATCCAGAAGCTTGAAGTCATTTTATTCATGCCCAATACCTTCTTGAAAGAGCAGACTTTTAATATTATTGTGTGTTTTTTGGTTAAATGAAGTTGTGAAAAAAACAATTTGTTAATTTTTTTCCTGACACTTCAACTGTTCAAAATAGAGCAAATTGAATTTGAATCCCCTGTAAAAAAGAAAAAAAAAAAAGTGATAAAACAGGTTCCTCACTCACCGTTCCACATCCCAGATACGAAGAGGATAGAAGTTCTCACAGCATGCAGTGCCTGTTACAAAGGAGCTGGATATAAAACACAGAGAAGGAGAAACATTTAGAAAAACAACTAGAGTGTAGGAAAAAAAAGCAATAAACGTTACTGGTGGGTGTAATCTTAAAACAAATTTGCCTCAAAACACAAATCTACATTCTGATGCAGAGTTGTCATAGAGTCAAATCAGTCATCATATAACTCAAAATATCTTGTTTAAGATATGTGTTTAAGATGAATATACAATTAACAATATACTGAGTGATACTTGTGTGTCCTTAAGATCATTATCTTTTAAGATTATCGCTGCTAATTGTTATTTATTGTTATATGTTTATTTGTTTTTTTATTTATTTATTTTTGTATGCCATACTAAGGCAAACAACCTCACCACCCCCTCAGGGATCAATAAAGTATTTTAAACATAATAAAATAGTTTGACATGACATCAACCAACTGACCCTATAATATAAATGTTTTGTTATAGCTTTATTTATTGTTTAATCTGTGTTTTGTTTTGTTTTTTTCCCCATTGATTTGAATGTTCTTTACGGTTTCTTTGTACCTATGATATCATAGGTACAAAGACCAGCTTTGCTTGGTTAAATACTAGCAGCTAATAGTGGATATAACAGAAAAGCAGCCATTTTGGGCCACATCGGCTTCAGATCTTGTATTACAGAAATTATTTATATATTCTTTTGTCAGTTTAGAACACAATAGATTATGACTTTAGTCTGGATCAATATGAGAAAAGAAATTTTCTTAAAAACTGACTGATTCGACAGTAAAAGATAAATGAACAAAAACAGAGAAAAAAGATGGGGAGATCTTTCCCTCTCCCTTACACAAACACACACACACCCCTGCCTACGCATGCACGCACACACACAAACCAGACTTGTCGCTGCCTCTTTTCATTACACATTGTTTCTCAGCAAAAGAAAAGAGACAAAAACTACAACACTTGTGATCCTTTGATTGGAGAGGCAGTTTGGAATTAGCAGCCTAGGTATGCACGGTGAATGGTCTGCATGTGGAGCAGTCGGAGAGCAGTGAAAGGAGAGGGGAGGAGAGCTGTTAGGGAGGGTTGACGGGGTGTGTTTGGGTGTTAGAAGCTATGTAGAGGGTGGGGTGGAGCCCAGGGGTGCTGGTGGCAGGGGGGCTTCTGTTGGGCTGGGACTGAATCTCAGGACTTAGTGCCCTCCTATAGGGATGACAGACAGGAGGGAGGTCCCACTTTTATGCTCAGTAAGGTGGTTACAGACAAATGCTGCCACCTGCATTAAAATACTTTGGATGAATGTACAGACACTGATGTAGAGAAGTCAACAATAGGTAGGCACTGACTCAAATGAATTCTGGCATAAAGCCCTGTAGACATGAAGACATTTCTGCTCAGTAGACAACCAGTATTCAGCAGAAATTAACAATAATTAATGAGTAGATTAGCTGTGAATCACTGGATGTACAGTATGGACCCACTATTTGCAAGATATACCAGTAGGGGTCAGTCCATTGTTACTTAGGCACAGTAGTGATGGAATTGGTCTTGAGTTGCTGGCGGTCAAGACTGTAGGTAATATAACAGATGATTGTTTCACCTGTGAAGGAGGGGCTTTATCTCTTGAAGGGGGGTATGAAGATTAATAGATGGTAAATTTCCAGTTCTTATGTAGCACTTTATCTAGTTCAGAGGACTCTGAAATGCTTTACGCTACATTTGGACAATACAGCTATTGTAGGCTATGTATTTGATGGGAAGGACCTGAAGGACATCATCAGGAACTTTGTTACCATGTCTGAGGTCAACAACCTTCAAATTAAAACCACCAAGACAAAGAAAATGGTGACTGACTTTCACATGATGTCCGTACAGACTGGCCTGGTAAAACCCAGCCTCATTTTCTATGCTTTGCTTCGTACAGAGGGCCAGGGCTCTCAGCTTCACAGACTATGCTGTGGTTCGCAGACTGTACTGTGATTTGAATCAAGCAGACTTGCATAAGAAGTCAATAGCCAGGCTACAAACACATATCATCAGTGAACATCCAGGGCTTGGCTAGGTTGTGGAGGAGTGGACCCAGATAGCAAGCAATGGTAAATCAATGTTGAATTATGGTCAAAAAGGTTGATTTTTGGTTAAGGTTGACGATTGACGGTGGATCAGCCAACAATCATTCAATTCGAGCCAGTTAACTAAATTTGAAAAGATGCCATTGAAACAATGTTTTGTGGTCGAACTCTAATGACTGAAATGCTAACGTCTGATCAATGTTGAACCAATGTATGATGTTTGACACAACCCTCCTGTATTACGGTAAATCTGAAGAAGCCTCTGACTGAAGATACTATGTCTTCCCAAGACAGTCTCAAGAAGATTGTGGTTGTAACAAGACTAAAGGTAGAAACATTTCAAAAGTAGTGTAAGTGTACATTGTTCAGGAAGCCCTGTCAAAAGGCCTGGAGTCCAGCCATACCAACACCACCAAGCTGAGGCATCACCTCAAATGCAGGTGGGATCATCATGACATGCAAATGGTGAGGACTGTGCTGAGCATATGAGTGTTGGGAGAAGAGGTCAGAGAGGTGGTCGGACAGCAGAGGGCTGCGGTGGTGGGAGGCAAGGCCATCCAAGCAAGACCCAGAAGCATCTGTCAAGCCAGTTAGCAAGAGCAGCCCATTGGCAGGCCCCATTAATTAGTGTTGGGTAAACTCATTTCAGTCCCAAATGGGTCGGACAGGGCCAAGACCAGTATGTGCCATGGGTGACCTCTGACCCAGCTGACACAGGATACAATAGGGTTACCCTCACACTCACTATCTGCACCCTATTACTCTCCATTACTCACATTACTCACCCCTCACTAGGCCGCGGCACTGGCAGAGGAAAGCTAGAGGACACCATCCATACAATAAAAGACCCCCCTGCTCTCTAACTAACTCCCTCACCCTTCTGAAGTGCCAACTGGGCCTGATCTTGGGTCAGAGCTTGTACTGATATTATAGCTGCTAAGGTCAGAGCCCCTCTCGCCTAATGTGGGGCAGGTATCCCCCGTCCCCAACACAAAGTTCTGTGTCTGACTAAACAGAACCACCCATCTCTAACCCCACCAGAGCCCTCAGCCCTGTAACTCCACCTCTCATCATTAGCAGCATGCTTGGCCTCTGTTAGAGTTTGGGTAACCTCATCAGCTGGTTGAATTATCTAAGGGTCTGTGTGGGGTGGGGTAACACAAACTGAGTGTATAGTGGGAAACTGGTTTAATTCACACACACACGCACACCCACACATGAACAAATCACAGACATGTTGAAGAACATGCACACAGTCAGTTGGAAACAACTTCTCATTCACACAAGTCATTTAATTGGTAGGACTACACACACACACACACCATTGGGAGTTGAATCCAACAGTCAAAAACATTGTTAGCTTTAAATCTATAGCCCAGATCACGAGTTATCCTCAGAAACCACAGGACATCAAGCTTCTTCTGAACAGAAAAGAAAAGCGAGTTCAGAAGACAGTTTAAGAAACTGCTCAAGAGATGAACACAAGTTATTTTGCCAAGTCCAAGTCAAGAGTCAAACTTATTCTATGCATTTATGAACAATTATATATTAATTTCATTCAATGTGCAAAAAGAGTCATAAGCTGCTTTAAATCATAGTGAAATTGATTAGGTGTAAAATTTACCCCATCAGAGACTGAACACAGGAGGCTGTTATGCTGTATTTGATTCTTAACATAAGTGTAACTTTATGGATAAACCAGAAAATAAATTGTCCTCCATCCCAGTCGCAACAAATGGGTGGTGGAGAGCATTCTGTTGGTACACAGCTGGTAGATGTGTTTCTGTGTGTGACGGAGGAGCCAAATCCAGGCATTCACATGGACACAAAAGCAGGGCCAGCCCAAAGCATAAGAAAACTAAGTGGCTGCTTAGGACCCTGGGGCCATTAGTGGACCCACTAAATGGAACATATAGATTTTTCATTACCGTAATTTCCGGACTATAGAGCGCACCTGATTATAAGCAACACATAGCACATTTTAAAGTGAAAACCCCTTTTGTACATACATAAGCCGCACCGGTCTCAGACGGTACAGAGGAAAAGTTTTTAAAGTTTTAATAATATACCTTAGCTTTTCTTTCCAAACCGGCTCTTTGCATGCGTTCGGGTTAAAGCGCCTCAATTCTTTCCCATCTATTGAAAACGGCACTTTACACCGGGTGTTTGCAGGGCTTTTCCAAGGTAACAATTAATAATGTACATCGATCCGAAGCCCCAACAAGTAAACTGGAGAAAGGTTTTAA
>CAEGAG010174835.1:0-31958 GCA_903067065.1 Brachyrhaphis terrabensis
TGCATTACTTTGTATAAAGAGTTTATCCGTTGGTTCACGGTATCCAACCTTATTAATAAGCCTTATAGCTTTTTTTTGCAACTTAACTAATATATTAATGGTTGTTTTACTTGCATTTCCCCAGATTTCTGAGCAATATGACAAATAAGGCATGATCAAAGCGGAATATATAATATGCAAGCCTTTAACATTTATGAAATCTTTTAGTTTGACCAATATTCCAATAGTTTTTGCAACTTTATTTCTAATATATTCTATGTGTTATAGTTATTGAGCTATATCCCTGCTTGGTCGGCCAGGTGTTGCTGTTTTAGAGTGCTACATGAAAGTGATACAATTTTGTAATTACATGAGAAATATTTCTGCAGAGGGAAGGATAGTCTTGTTTGCTTAGATTGCACCCCATGCTACGTGGTTTTAATTATTATTTACACTTTTTTATGTTTTGTTTATCCTGAACTTTTTGAAACATTTTTATAGACTTCATAAAAGGTTAATTTCCCAATATTACCTGGTTTATTAGTTGGGTTACCTGCTTAACTAGAAAGAATATAGTTTCCTACTTAAGAGATGTGTTTCTTGTAGCTTTCCAACTGCAGTGTAACCTTATGAGTTTTTCCGTTTAAAGCTGTACATTCTTATCAGCAACAATCCCAAGACTAGTTAACTGATATAAAATTAACTACAGGCCTAAAATGCTCAATTAATTTTTGTCATTTTTTGCAGCTATGAGTTCATGAGGAGGAATCTTATATTCTATCGAACGGAAATCCACAGGCTCACTGGAAAGGTGAGATTTGCAGCAACACAGATTAAGCTTCTTTCCTGGTGGCGACCTTCGAACAGTGATTGGCACAGGGAACATTTCTGTCACTGAAGTATTTTAAACATAAGTATCAGTACTGAAATAACAAGGAAATAGATTATGCTCAGTTATCTTTCTTTTTTCCGTTCTTTTGAGCTAATCTTGTTCTTTTTGCTTCCTTTCCTACTTTTGTTTTCTTAATCACATTCTATTTCTCCATTCTTCTCCTCATTCTTCCCTTTATCCTCATTTTTCTTTTTGTTCTTCTTTTTTTTTCTTTCTTGTTCTTTTTCACCCTTGTTGTTCTGCTGTGTTTTGTTAGCACTACAAACCCAAGAAGAACATTTTCTGGTTAAATAGAATAATCCACAGGTCTTTACAGATTTTTTTTAAAGAAAAGTTCCTTGAAACGTTAAAGACAGTGATGATAAACGTCTTTAGAGCAGTACATGCTGCATCTAAAGTCCTTCTCATTTACTTGTGTATGATTTGTCTCTAAAGTTGAAGCATGGAGTAACTTAGCCCTACCTTTAGAGCATTGTGATTGCTAGTTGAAATACATGGATATTTACCGTTTGTTTGGTGATGACTGCTATTAGCAATAAATGCCAAGCAGTGCACTCTGTTCTTCTTAATTTTTATGGATTCTGAAACATAAGGAACATATTCACACAGAGATTTTTACAGCCACTAGTTTGACTACAGACTGTTAGAAGTGCTTACTGTAAAAACAAACTACAGTGAAATATAGTGGGACAACACTTTATCTTTAATGTATTCTCATCTCATCTTGTTTCAATTAATGTTTTTTTTTTTTTTTATATTTGATCTCACTGTAATTAAAATTAATTGCCACTTCTAGTCTATATTGACTGTCTGCTTTCTGCGCAGGATCCATTGGAGCAGTATGGTATATCTGATGAAACCCGCTTCCAGGTCAACAGTGGCTCGCAGTTCATGGCCAGAGATACCTCCTCCCTGTAGATCAGGAAGCTGTGCTCAGATTGTTTTGTTTAGTTTACCATTCCATCATTCGCTTTTCTTCAAAACAGCGATTTTATCCTCCAATTTTCTCCATCTGCATTGGTCTGTTCTATTGGATTGTCTGACTCCTTTTTTAAATAATCTTTCTGTATATATATATATATTTTTTATGAAATACTGTACTTTGCAGAGAATGCGATGCTAAGAGAGATTGTTTTTGAGATGGGGTTCCTGCATTCATTTTGTGAGCAATCATTTTTAATAGAGCCTAATTCAGGACACCTTAGCATGTGATATAAACCCAACCAAATTTAGAAGCAGTCCACAATTAACTCTCATTATAATTGTAAAAACTTTGCTAGATAACTGTTCTGATTTGACCTTCATTAGATTCTCAATTGACACAGCTAAACACCGCCCCCATTTTTCATTATAGCTGTTTTGAGTGTTTCTTCAGTTTATATCACATTTAAAATTTGTTTTTGCACATATCACTGGAAATGTAGTTCTTTTTTTTTGTTTTGTTTTTTAGTAGAATTACGGTCATTTACTTGAACCTAATCTAAGTTTTTCTACAACTGTGAATCAGATTAATTTAGCTAAGCTATTGGACCATTTGCAAAAACAACGTTCTTGACATTATCCCTGAAATATAATGTTTCAATTTACAAAGTTAGAGTAAATTATAGTTGGAAGTTTTGCTGTCCGGTTATAATTTTCCACTGGGTTTTGCAGTATCATACAAATTATAATGCTGTTTGTCAAGAGTTCTAGGACTTGTCATTGAATGTATGTTCTTTTTAATCGTTTGCACATATTATTTCTTTTAGTACTTATTTGCAGTACACTTGTTTCACTGGCATTTCTTTTTATACAAATAAAGCAGTTTGAAAGAGATTCATGCAGTCCTCTTTGAAAGAAAATATTCTCAAACTGAATTATTGTGCATGGATACAGTCAACCCACTTATCGCAAGTGGAGACATGGCTAAACTCTTAATCTGGGAAGGAGAGCATTAATCAGAGGACCAGTCACGGTAACACTGATGGAGCTGCAGAGATTCACAGCTCGGGTACAAAAATCTGTCAACATAACTATTAATTACACAAAATTCTAATTTAGCCTTTACTGAAGAACAAGTAGAAAGTCAAGTTCGGTTTGTCACAATCATGTTAGCATAGATGTGAAAGACAGAGCTCTGGTCCAATGAGATCCAAAATGAAAAATAATTTCAGTATGTCAAATGCTATGTTTGGTGGAAAACTGCCATTGCATATTAGCCTGACAAGAGCGCCCCAATGATGAAGCATGGGGATGTCAGGATCATGTAGCACGGACAGGAAAACTGTTCAAATTAAAGATGAAACTAAATATGGGTCAATCCTGGAAAAAAGGCCTGTCAAAGACAGCAAAGGACTTGAGCTTGTAGTGAAAACTCCCTTCAGTTATAAGCTTTGGTAATTTTGCAATTTCATTATTAAATGTGCAGTATTGTAATTAATAAATTTCACTATGTATTCATGAGTATGATGACCTACTCTTCTTTGTATTCTGTAGAAGCCATATTATATAGATAGATTACAATATTACAGTACTGCACATTTAATAATGAAATTATATATATATATATAATATATATATATAATTAAATCAGTATCACTCACGTGGGAACATAATTTCGTTATTAGTTTTCATGTCACAGCCGCTAAGAAATGTTATTTGTGAATTGCTCCTGATTTGAACAAGGTGCACACGCTTTCCTTTTTATGCTCACACAAAGTCAGTGGTTAAAAATAAAAAAGATAACGTAATTTTTATTAATTATACTTTCAGTGACAGCAGCCCAGTTCCTTTCAGACTAAGCCTCCTTGGTTTGTTTTAAAAATGTCTTATCTTAATGAAAGCTCAATAGGCTGCTATAAAAGCAAACATTAATTTATTATATCGCGTGGCAAAGAAGACCAGAACCTACGAGTGACACACGTTTCCTTAGCAACGGGAAGTGTGCGATTCAAAATCTGTGACGTCTTGTACTTCCCGTGGTGCTTTGCAAACCCAAATTGAATGCTCGATTAAAGAATTCATTTGTATTCTATTAATTCCCGTTTTAAAGGCATAAGAAAAGACCTGAGTTTCACTCGCCTGGACAGAAGGAGCTCACCAGCACCAAAAGAGGAGAGTGTATCGGATAAAGGTAGGACTAATCGCAAGTGGAGATTGTTCACAAATAGTGTTGACAAAGCATTAGCTTGACAGCTAACGTTAGCTTAGCTTAGCTCTGTGCGCTAGGTGATTTGATTGTTTTTGTTTTGTTTTTGTTTTCTTTAGTACTGCGACTATATATTAATGATAATTAACATGTAATGCTAATGCTAAGTACAGGTAAATCCGTGTGGTTGAGATGCATTTTCAGATCTAAGTAAATAGTTTTGTAGTGGCAAGTAGATTAAGGTGGTGCTCTTATTAGCATCTATTTAGAATGAACTAAATCCATATAAAATAAATGAATAATAATGTCACGTTAATTCCAAACTTAACATCAGTTGGATTCGGGACGAAGCAAACTTTTATGAGTTTAACTGTCATTTCCTCACTCGTTTTTTTCTTCTTTCTTTTAGGATTTCACTTGATTTACCAATTTATGACCGCAATGGATTATTTTCTGCCTCTTAATGAATAGTAATACAATTAACCTTTTATGGTAATTAACAAAATGACATGCGATCTAAAGACAGAACTAGGGCTGAAACGATTCCTCGAGTGGTTCGGGTACCTCGATTATTAAAATTTCTCGAGGAAAATGTATCTTTTTATATTTTTATAATTAATTTTATATAATTTATATTTTATTATTTAACGCACCTTGTTCCGGCAGGGTTATTACTTGCGTTGCACAGCGCTCTCACTTCCGCCTAAGTCGTTGACGAAAGCTAAGTGTTAGCAGCATAACATCCAGTTTTCAAGTTCGGCCTGGGAGGATTTTATTGATTGATGATAATGTCCGGGTTTTTGTCGTTTTTCGGGGGACCAATAAGCATCCTTAAAATGACTGGCGCGATGCCTGGAGTACGGCAGTTTTTCTCCTCTCGGAGCTGCTGCATAGTGACGGGGAAGAGCGCTGCAGGTGTATTTATACAGGTGAGCGGTAGACTGAACACTGCGGGCGGCTCATTAGATGATTAACCTAAGTGTAGCTTTACGGAAACCGGAAAATTTATTTCATATCATCCCGGTCTCAACAAATGGGTGGCGGAGCACGTTGTGGCGGCACGTATCTGGTAGATGAGTTTCTGTGTGTGACTAACAAAGGTGTCAAATCCCGTCGCTAACACGGTCACAAAATCTATAAATGTCTGGGCTAGGTGAGAGTTCATCTATTAAATTGACTGAAGATGAATACAGAAACGAAAAGCTGGAGTACAGACATTTTTTATAAGCGTATTTGTGAGCCTCTCTCTTTATTATTACACTGAATATAATTTCAGATTTTTGTATAACTTTTCTTCAGGTTAACTTGGAAAGTGAGCTATTATTATTACAGGTTAATTTTCTAAACTACAGAAAAGTTATTGTTAGGGAAGCTCAAATGTGAAAAATTGGACTGATGTTGATATGTGATAGTAATACTGCTGTTACGTTAGATTTACCAATGTTTTATTTTATCTTTTTTTATCCGATTACTCGATTAATCGTAAGAATAATCGATAGATTACTTGATTACTAAAATATTTGTTTACAACAGCCCTAGACAGAACATGTAACCTATAATTTTTTGCAGCGTCATTTAAAAAGTTAATTGAAGTACTGTTAGACTAAAATGTCTAATGTATGTTAAATATTACAATTCATCAGTTATTTGCTGCAACATATTGTGTTGTCTTTGCTTGTTTTGTTAAGGTATGATGGATCAGGACTATGAGTGCCGGCTGCTCAGACAAATAAATATCCAAAATGAGAATGCAAGCCCCATAGTAAGTATGCAAGAAACTTACCTTTCCTTCTTTGCTCATTTTCTTTTCCCGCAAAATTGTTTTCATTGAAGCTGGTAGAACGTGCAGGAGAAAATAAGAAGTGGCACAAAAATAAGCAAGGTTCAGGACTCAGCTTGTTCATTGATCTGCCATGAAAATGTCAAGGCAAACATTCACTTTATGATATTTACATGCTCTGTTCTGTTTTTTAAAAAGTACTATTCTTGAGTTGAATAAATGCACAAGAATGCCAATGTATGGTAATACATTCTATTCTATTCTCTGTGCTATTCCTCTATTAAAGTTATGGTATTTTCACATAAGTATTTTCAGAATATTTCCGAACACTTTTACTGCATGGTTTTGTGCCATATCACTGTTAAAAGTTGTAATAAGGAGACTATTTGCGATGGTCCCAGATTTTCTGTGTTGCCCTTTGTCTGATCTGTCATTGTGTTATCAACTCCAGCTGTGACATTTGGTATTTTATGCACAACATACCGAAGAGAAACTCCACCCAAAGACAATCTTTTGTGGTTTTAATATTGCACAAGGTGACATTCTTATGAGACTTTTTTTTTTTTTTGCCGAGAGGTTTTGTTCCATAAATATATAATGGCATTACACAATTGTGGATTTGTCAGCTGAACATCCATTCTCTGAATCTGCTGTTTCAATTCAAAGGTACTCTACTGGATTGAGATCTGGGGACTTTGAGAGCCATCAGAGTAAATTGCTCTCATTGTTATGTTCAAGAAACCAGTTTGCGATGTAGTGAGCTTTGAGACATGGTGCATAATTCTGCTGGAAAAACCCATGTGAAGATTTGTAAACATTAAATAAAGATACTGAGATGGTCAACAATAATAGTTGGAAAGATTTGGATTGAATTTATTTCCATTAAACCAAAAATCTTGTTTCTGATAGGAAACAAAACCAATATCTCACATACGTGGGCTAAAAATGTATTTCTTCCTGTTTTTATTTAAATTTGAACAACAAATGGCACTAATGGGCTCAAAGTGTGCAAAAAATGGTATTCTCTACCATTACATCATCACCAGCATGAAAGAGTGAAATAAAGCTGTTCGGATTTGTGATTTCACGTGTTTTTCACCAGAGTCTGACACTGCCATCTGAATGTAACAGCTGAAATCAAGACTCCTCAGACCAGGCAACAGTTTTCCAGGCTGTTATTGTTCCATCTTGGTGAGCCTGTACTAACTGAAGCCTCAGTTTCCAGTTGTCAGCTGACAGGAGTGACACCCAGTGCAGTCTTCCACTAATCAGTGTCAGCATATTGTGCATTCACAGATTGTGCTCTGTGTTTAAGGGTTTAAATGAACAATTGAGCTTTCTCTTTTGGTATCAACAAAGCACTTTCGTCTGCACAACTACCTGTCACTGAAGATGTTCTTTTTCATACTTTTGTCTATAAACTCAAGAAATAGTTGTCCAAATTTTGGACATCAGTTTCTGAAATGCTCGGTCAAGCCTGTCTGGCACCGGCCACCATTCCTCTGTCAAAGCAACTCAAGTTCCCTTTGTACTTCATCCTGATACTTGTTTTGATCTTCAGCAAGACCTCCAACACATCTAGATGCTGTCATGTGATTGGCTGATTCCCTGCATCTAAAGTGGCTGCTGAGTGTAATACCATTAGCCTCATAGCATAATCACCTAAGTCATATTTTAACGTTTTTGGAAAGCAAGAAAAAAATAAATAAATAAAATGTGAGAAAAAGGTTCAAAATATATGGATTTTGGGTTCTGACATGCTGAGTTTATAGACAATTAGACAGGGTGATGTAGTAGTTTAAGGAGATCAATATTATGCAGATATCTTACCATAATTTGGCCAAAATACAATCTAGGCAATTATGGTATAAAGGTAACAGCATGCAGTTGTAATTTATGTTTAATTGGTTTACATAAAACAGCTTGTAAACCAGCTTGATTTGGTGGGTAACAGCTTAAAAGAGAGCCAGACTGTTGCGCTTTACTGAAGAACCCTCTTTAGCAATATAGAAGCTTTTTGGTCTGAAGTTTGTTGGTCTGTTGCCTGTATACAACGTAAGTGTGCATTCAGTTTTTAGAGTTGCCTGTTCAAATAAAGCATCTTCAGCCAAAGCCTCAAATTTTGTAAACCTTTATTGTAAAGATAAGCAGATTATAGACTCATATTCAATATATTAGCATCTGTAAAGTGCCTGTTTGACAAAAAGAAGCCAACTGATTGCATCAAATCGCCGTTATTTGGTCCAATCCTCAGTTCTGAGAATGTAAAGGGCTTCAGGCGACAGTCAAGAAGACACCAGCACCAGGCGCTGAAAGTTGTGCCATCTGTCTTAACTAGTATGTTTAATTCATCATCATTGAACAATATTGATAATTCTCACAAAAGAATAGTTGTAAACTGGCGCGAGACTAAGAATGGAAGAGCTTGTTACTGTCCAACTGTGTGAAAGTAAAATGGTTAACAGACGAGTTATTCGACCGTGGCTCCTGGGTTGAACTGAAACAGGACCTCATTGGCCAAATGATTGGCCTTTGTAAATGTTGCCTCCTGTTGTTAACACCTCAAATGAATGCACCATCTGCCACATAAATTATCCTCCTGTTTTGTTATTAAGATTTCAAGTCTGTGTCCAAGAGCTGTTTCTGTTTGGCCTCCAGTCAGAAAATGCTGTCTTCTCTCTTCCCTCGTGTAGAAAGCGGTGGGAGCGGTGCGATCTCTGACACCCACCAGCTCCCCCCTGTCCTCTCCCAGCAAGCACGGCGATCGCTTCATCCCCTCCCGGGCGGGAGCCAACTGGAGTGTCAACTTCCACCGCATTAATGTGAGTCTGCCGCTCTGCAGCAGCGACTTCGCTGTCTGTCGTAGCAAACGCATAACGCTTCCAGAATCAAAGTGTTCAGTTTGTGCACTTAGGAAACATATTTCACGCTACTCGTTTTGTTCGATCTTCTGTTTAATGTCCAGCTTCGTCTTGTTTTTCATTTTCTGATCCAGGAAATTGAAAAGTCGCACAGTCAAAATAGAAAAACCAAAGATGGGACAACCGACAGCAATAAAGGTACTATATGTCCTGATTATTTTTTTTATTTATTTTTTCCCTCTTAACCTGGGATATTTTTGGCACAAATCCATAGCAGCATCCATCCATCCTGACATCTCAAAGCAGGCAATATCAGAGATAGATATCAGTCACTCTAAATTTTCTCTTAAAGGATTCTGAGTCAGTCAAGGCAGAAAACGCTGTAAATGAAAACGCAACTCTTACATAAATTGCATTATTCTACCCTTGTTTACTTTTTGTAAAATGTGAGCTATGCTCTTCTAATTTTAAAAGAAGAGCATAAAACAGTCAGAGCTGTTTTATTATGTCAGCATTTCATCTATCACATAATCATTTCATCTTTCTTAAGTTGTAGTTTGGTAAATTTAACCCTTTTGTCTTTTTTTTTTCCTCAAGCAAAAATTGTTATTTAGCTTAACATTGATGCTGAACTTTATTAACTATTTGCTTTTTAACTACAGAGTATTGTTCTTCTGGGTTTGGAGACCCGTTGGCCAGTTTGTTTGTTTTTTATCCTTTAATAATGAACGTCAATTAAAAATTACATTTCGTGTTCACTTGTGTAGACTTTGACTAACATTTCAATTGGTTTGATATTTTTAAACACTGAAGTGTGCGAAGCATACAAAAAAAAGGGAGGCAAACACTCTTTCACACTGCTGCTTGCATTTAAGCATAGAAAAGATTTGGTTGTAAAGAGATCAATGATCATTACCCTTTTTTTTTTTTTTTCCTGTTCGGGAACTCTTGCAGACAAACATTACAGCTGCTGCGTATGAATTTGGGGCACCTGACCTGATTCCAGCGCGTTTGAGCTTGCACTAAAACATCGTTACTGAAAGCTCTTATGAAGCAGTAACTTTTCTGTTTAGCCGTCTTCTGTTCAATGAACACGAAGTGGAGGAAATATTTATCTGATCGCAGCTGTTTTGTGAGCTTGCTCCCCTGGAAAGAAAGGAAGGGTTTTAGTGAAATGAGGTGTTGATCCCCTGCGACCCTGCCAGGTTTCATGTGTCTGTTTGGCACAGAGGTCAAACGCAGAATAAATCCTTTCATATCAGCTATCACCATGGAAAGACAGGAGATGTCAAAGGCACAAGATAGGAGATCTGAGCAGGGTGTAAATCTTGCAACTATCTGTGTTTTTTTGTTTTTATTCAGCAATGTTGGAAAACATTTGATGATGAAAAATCAGGGAGTTTTTTTGTTACAACATGAATTCAACACATTTATGGACTAATAGATGGGGCCCATGAGTCATAAAATGTCATGTGTGTGAACATTCCTCCCATAATGGAGGCACTGATTGCTCAGAGTGAATGACCAATCATTCACCACTGACCGTCCTGTGGTGCGTCCTGACCCAGGAAGCATCGCCAGGGCAACAAGGGAGGAGGCTAAGAGAGATCCATGTTGCTGTCATTGAGGCTCCTAGTCGGTCTCCACACCTTAGTCCTCCAAAGATGTACTGAGTGAGCTGTAGCTTTGTGTTGCTTAGCAGCAACCACTAAACCTTTCTGAACAGAGGAGGGAACCAAAATCCTTCCTGAGAGGCTTGCCAACCTGATGTCCAGCCGAACAAAATTTCTGAGCCGTGCTTGGCAACAAAGGTGTCGCTATGAAGCCCTTAGTCGTGTTTTTCTAAAGAATAAAATCAGCATTTTTTTCCCCAGCAGAGTTTAAAAATCATTTCATAGTGAAGTTTAATTAATTATAAATTATTAATTGTTTATATTGAATGACATACATCAGAGAAGACCTGGAGTCTTTGCACCGTAACAGATTTTTTAAATTGGTTTTAGATCTGCATTTAGAGCTGATTTTTATCTAATATTTTGGACTGTTTCCTCAAGCTTTTCCTCATTCGTAAGCCAGTTTTGATGACTTGACCTCTCTGTTATTTACAATGTGTGAGAAGGCACATAGAATAAGGAAACCAGTATTAAACACAGCTCAGGCAAATATTCTCGCTAAAATGTGAGAGGTAGCAGTGAAATTGCAGAGGGAGTACAGTGAATTTATGGTTAATTTTGACAACCCGGTTAGATTTTTCACCTCTCATCTTCGTGTGTCGTCAGTGGATGGTCTGGCTTACTCCGCTCTGCTGAAGAACGAGCTGCTAGGAGCGGGAATCGAGAAAGTTCAAGACCCTCAGTCTGAAGACCGTCGATTGCAGCCATCTACTCCTGCCAAGAGGAGCCTTTTTAGTGTAAGAAAAGAAAACGGCTGTAATTCGTATTTGTTCATTTTAAACGGGGATTTCCTCCGAGTTATTTGCCGTTTGTGTTTCATAGTATTCTGTAAGTACGAAGAGGGCTCTACCAGAAGAAGACGGCAACACTGTTTCCCCGTATTCTTTATCACCCGTCAGTAGCAACAGGTAATCATTTTTATTCCAGAATCAAGGAGGTTTTTTGTTTTTTGCTATGATTTTTTTCTTAACTTGTTATTTATTCTGCAGCCAAAAATTGCTACGGTCACCAAGAAAGCCTACACGCAAGATTTCCAAAATTCCCTTTAAAGTTTTAGATGCTCCAGAGCTTCAGGATGACTTCTACCTCAACCTGGTGGACTGGTCCTCTCTGAACGTGCTCAGCGTGGGGCTGGGTACCTGTGTTTACCTGTGGAGCGCCTGCACCAGCCAGGTGTGCGACGTCTCTTTTGAATCTGGCGTTGAAAGTTTTCCGATCCTTGTGTTGCGTATGTCGAGAACTTTTTTTCTTTCTATTTGTTTCCTAGGTGACGCGTCTTTGCGACCTCTCTGTAGAAGGAGATTCGGTTACATCAGTGGGCTGGTCAGAGAGGGTACGTCCCCATCCTTTTATTTTTCTCCAGAAATCAAAACAAACGTTATTTTAGTTCAGTTTTAGGTATTTGCAGTTACTGCATACCAGAAAAATTGTCCTATTTATAAGTTGAAATGTTGAAAGGGCATTGAAATTCACATTATTTATGAATCTACAAAAAAACTGCATTACTAGAATGTGAAGTATGATGGGACTTAATTGGAAATACACAAAATTAGATCTCAATTCAGTTATGAATGCATCTATAAAAGAGAAAAATATATTTTTATGTCACAGCCTTTTGTTAAAATATAATAAGGACTGTTACATCTCCATGTGACTTACAAATGCCTTGTACCAGTCAGTACTGCCTAATAGGCATGAGTGTGTCTGGTTTTCTTTTAGATAATATTATCCACACAATTAAGTGGAACAAATTACAATTGATGTGGCCAGAGGCACAAAGACTTAATCTGTCAAATGTGCAGGAATGTTTCTGGTTTCTGTGGAAACTTGACATGTCGCCAGGCGACATGATTTATCTGAGCTACTGTGTTTATTTTACTGTCAGGATCCTTGAATAGTGCTCATACCAGGGCAGTTGTGTATATTTATATTTACACAATATAAGCACTGTAAAAAAATAAATAAATAAAAAATTTTGGGCTAAATCTTGACTAGATGATTAACTCTGTTTATAATGTAGAGTTTAGATTTATGGCCCAATCCCAACCAGTGAATACATACAGGACAGAGACAGCCAAATAAGAATACACAATGTACAGTTGTGTTAATCTGCTTATTATAGTCTAAACAAAGGAGATGATCGTTAACCTGCTGAGGAAATAAAGGAAATAAGTAGGGTGTAGATTCTAGTCAGAATGTAATCAGCACAGACTCCGCCCTGTTCCACTCGAACAGCAACAGCGATTGGTTCCTCTCAATCACGCATCCCAACATGACTCACCCTGTGGTTACAACAAGCGACAGGATGGAGCCGGAAGACATTGAACTAAAGCTAAAAACGGGAGAAGGTTTACTTCTTACTTAATTGATGACCTAAAAAAAAAAAAAAGCAGTAAAATCTTAATTAAAATAATATGTCGGGTTTCTTCTGGCTCAGGCCTATAATTAAAGTTAATCAATAGGGTTGAATTGGACTTAGACACAATGACTGCTGGTCGAGTTGGATTTTTTTAGTCTCAAAGTAAACTCCACTCTAGATTGGGTCTAAATGTAGACCACGAATAAAAAGTCGTGGTTTAATTAGTTCAGTATTTAAAAATCAAGTTTCTATTCTGGTCAATGGGAGTAGAAATGGACGTCGTATTAAAGCTACCCAGGATTTACAGAAAAAGGTTACTGAAATAGAAACAGATCTATTATTGAGCAGAGCACTAAATTTCTGTTCCTCTTTTTCAATTATTAAATGAAACATTTTAGGTTTAAGTGTTTTGGCTGAGCTTTGTTTGACTGGACGTGTGTTGTTGTTGTTTTTAGGGTAACCTGGTAGCGGTGGGCACTCATAAGGGCTACGTCCAGATTTGGGACGCGGCGGCAGGGAAGAAGCTCTCTGTGTTGGAGGGACACACGGCCAGAGTGGGTGAGTTGACAGTAAGACAGATGAAGGAGGAGAAGGTGCGAAGACGAATTTATTAGAAGCTTTGAATACTTCCTAGCAGTTATCAGTGTCTCTCGTTCTCACCCAGTGAATCATCTCCCCTTTGACCTGCCTTTCGTTTTTTTTTTTTTGCTGCCAGGTGCTTTGGCGTGGAACGCCGACCAGCTGTCGTCTGGAAGCCGCGATCGTGTGATCCTGCAGCGGGACATCAGAGCGCCACCTCTGCAGTCGGAGCGCCGTCTCCAGGGCCACAGGCAGGAAGTCTGCGGGCTCAAGTGGAGCACGGACCACCAGCTGCTGGCTTCAGGTGGAAACGATAACAAGGTAGGCAGAAGAAGGATCTTATCTGTTCCTCTGATGGCTGCACATCTGGAGAGCAACCTAATGTCCTACATTTTCCCGTTTCCATAGCTACTTGTGTGGAACCACTCGAGTGTGCTGCCCGTGCAGCAATACACAGAGCACTTGGCTGCAGTGAAGGCCATCGCCTGGTCGCCCCACCAGCACGGCCTGCTGGCCTCAGGTGGCGGCACGGCTGACCGCTGCATCCGCTTCTGGAACACTCTGACCGGCCAGCCGCTGCAGTGCACCGACACCGGCTCTCAGGTGTGCAACCTGGCCTGGTCCAAGCACACCAATGAACTGGTGAGTCCTGTGTCGCTTCTGATGCTGTTGATGTGGAAGAGAATAGTTGCAAAAGGGGGAAAGAGTACAGTTGGTTCCAGATATGTTAGTGTCTCAAAGCTCAGCTTGGAAATGACTAAAGGATTTTAAATCAGGCTTTTTTTTGTGGAAAATGCCAGTTTTCAGTTTTCTCTGAGGTCTGACCTGCCAGTACAGTTTAAGTTCCTCATTTTTACTGACTGGAACACATGAGATAGATAATGTGCTGGAGGTTCAAAAATCGCAGTTTTGATTTTTATTATTTTATCTATTTCTTTTTTTTTTGTCATTAAATTTTTACTCCAGAATGCTTTAACTTTTCACTAAGAAAGTAGAAATTGTTGCTGTTCGTGTCTTTGAACATTGTGACCCTGCCATTAGCTTTTTTTTTTTTTTTTTTTTTTACTGCTTTTATTCAATACCACACCTACTGTATGCTCCTGTCTGCTTCTGAGCCCCTTTCCTGCTCATTTATTTGCTTTTCTTTTGTTTGTTTGTTCTCTCCAGGTTAGCACTCATGGTTATTCCCAAAACCAGATCCTGGTTTGGAAGTATCCCTCTTTAACCCAAGTGGCAAAACTCACCGGGCATTCCTACAGAGTACTCTACCTGGTAAGCAATTTATACAGAGATTTAACCACCATAAACATGAAAACTGTCTGATTAGAACCATAGAAGAAAATTATTGTTGGTGAAGGATAATAATAGGCACAGGGGAGTCTTTGCTTGGATATTAATTAATGTGTACATATTTTTAAATTTGAAAGGACAGTAGATTAGCTAATTTTAAGTTCTTTTGGCCTCTCTAAATTTGAGAACTCTGACATGGTGAAAAGGTTCTTACTACCACCAGGGAGAGAACTATAACATGCAGGATGCCGGCCCTCGAGGACTGACTTTGGGCACCACTGATTTAAAGTATTCATACCTCCAAATTAGAGCATCCTAATGTTTTTTTTTTTTACATGATTGTAGATGCTGTTTGCAGTATCAGTGAACAGCTGATCGTGGTTTTGATCCTAGATAAATTGCTCTGGTGGTTTTCTGTCTTCAGAGCTGCTTTAATAAATATTACCTGTGAAGTTAAACTGTCTACCTCCTCTATGATCCTCTACAAAATATCCGGAACAGAGCCGAGAGAGGGTCAAACATTTACTTGTGGAGACATTTGCAGTGGTGTAATATGACGGCACCATGTTGCTGTGGGAAGCCAAGTCTTTTCTTTTATAGAACCAGTTAAAATCTGGTTCTCCTTCCAGCCCCTGGTTGGGCGATGGAGCTGCTTTGCTGGAAAAATAATGAATAGACAGTCAACTTTTCTGGAATGTAGCTAGAATAATAACAGTATTTTGTGTACTGGATGTGTAATAAGGCGCTCTGTGCAGGCCATGTCACCCGATGGAGAAGCCATCGTGACCGGGGCAGGAGATGAAACGCTTCGGTTCTGGAACGTCTTCAGTAAAATGAGATCCACTAAGGTAGCGACCCAACTCCTTTTTCAAAATGTTCCATTCCCCTAAATGCACAACATGGCATTTTAAAACGATACTTTTGTGATTCCTCCTTCTCAGGAATCGGTGTCGGTGCTGAACCTCTTCACCAGGATCCGGTAGTCTGTTCTGAAAGGGAGCGGCGGCAGGAAGGGGGAGTCATCTCTGCACGCATCGCGTTGTGAACGGACCATCTTCAGGAGGGGAGGCGGGGGTTCCCTTCCCCTCCTCTTCCCTTGAATAATTTAGCCGTGTTGTAGCTGAGGTTGGGAGGTGCTGCAGAGATGCACAGTCAGGTTGTGGAGAGCTGAAGGGAGGAGTACAGCGCACACAGAGTGAACCACTGCCTCTGCAAACAGACCTGTGGTCCCCGACCACGGGGAGCGTTCTGGAGCCGTCTGTGTGATTGTTTTGTTTACAAACTGACTCTGTGCATACCTGCCAAAATATATTACGTTTGTCCTTTTGATTGTTTGTTTATTTATTTTTAACACTTTTTTTTTTTAAAGATATATTCTGATAATTCTGGTGGATTTATTTTCATGTCCATAGCTTTCAGTCTAATGTCTGGACTAAGTCTGGATTTGTTCAGGTTTGCTTAAAGGAAATCCTTTTTTGTTTTTTGTTGTTCAGTTTTTGGAGAGGTTCTGATGTGTCTCTGATAAGGACTACAAATAACATCAACCAGTTTTGCTTTGAAATCTCAAGACAAGTCGATTTCATAAAAAAATAAAAATAAAAAGCCTTATTTTTTTTAACATAGTTCATTTTAGGATAATAAATGTTCAGGCATTATTTCTCAATATAAGTTAAAGAAGAAAAGGACTTATGGAAAACTGTACATAAGGACAATATTACAGGAGTAATTCCTGTGAAGCTGTATCGTTTTAGTCTGACTTGTATGGGATTCTTTTTTTATCTTATTATCCTTTAGTTCATTTGTGGATTATTGGACATGGAACATTAAAAAAAAAGTCATTTCGGTTCATCTGTACTTTGTAACCACGACTAAACTTTACAGTTTAAAAAAAGACTAAATGAATAATCCGAACAAATTATGTTTGCAGAACTTTTGCGTTATCTGCTGAGACGCTTGAGCCCAACGCCCTTAAGCCATGCTTTTTGGATAAACATATTTTACCGTATCATATCACCTGCTTTCATTTTTCTCCCTGGAATGTCAAGCGGAGGTGCCAGGTTTAAATGAATGACTTTTATTTTTCTATACAGTGAAGCATGTTTGAGGAAAAGATGAGCAGATTTGCTGCAAACATCTCGTTTGATGCCACTTCAAACTTATCCTGCCAATGTAAATTATGGAAAGACTGTTTAAGTGGAAAACTTTCTGTACCAAGATTTGATCAGCAAATAAATGCCCGTATCTTGTCAAGTCTGCCACGGCTGTTTTGTTTCAAATCCGAGTTTTCGGTAAATGGACTGAAGTTTTTTATCACCTTTCTAATAAGATTCAGCCAGCTGCACTCTTAAACGTCCATATAACGTCCCTGTATGCGTTTCTTTTAATAATGTGCTTTTTGATTTACAGGGTCCTTTTCTCAGATTTTTCAAATTCATTAAAATAGTGCAAGTTCATAAAATTCTTTATATATATATATATATTTTATTTTATTTTCTAGATCATTCAGCTTGACTATTTTGGTCCCCCGTGGCAAAAATGAAATGTCTTGACTTTGGTCCAGACCATCAAATCCAACATACAGTGGGTTACATACTAATGAGGATGTTATGCTGTACTTGAGTTTTATTCATTTATCATTTATTTCCCATCATCCATCACCAATCTGAACACTTTCTAGCTGCTGTCTCCTTTTCTACGCCAAATCCAAACACCAGAGGGAGCCACTCAAATCCATATCTGCTTCCACACCCCTGCATTCAACCTTAAACAAATTACCTTGAAGGTGAAGTTCAGATCTAACATACTCTCTGTGATTTGTTTAAAAAATAAAAAAATATCAGAAACCGTGATCTGTGACTCTCACAGAACATCCTGTTTAATTTTTAGCGAGAGTTCAGATGAAACCGCATTCGTTAGGATAAGAGTTTCTAGCCATGAAGCATTTTCTGTATCACCTTGTTTCCTGGGAGTCTGTAAATTTCCATCATATTCCTGGAGCAGCCCACACACAGAAGCTTAGTTTTGACCCAGAGGATGGAGCATAATAAATGTTCTCAGCCTTAAAATGCTCCCACACCTCTGCAGGTGCCCCGCAGCTTATCCAAATTCACTGTCACCCATTAAAAACAGCAAATGGATGTTATGAACAACAGCTGAAGGGCTCAAATACATGCAAAAATGATGGGTGAATAATTACACTCTTTTTGCTCTTGTTTTAATTTACACATCACAAATAGATTTCAACAGTTAAGCTGAAAATGTTGAATTTAATAAGAAAAACACAATAATCACAACTAATTGAGTTACTCTGGAAAAAAAAAGAATTAAGGTGCTCTATTTTTTTAGGGGTTTTATTTTGTGCCAGGTTTTGTGGGCCCGCGTGATTCAGCTTCTATCAACACCAAAGAGCCCGAGCCTTTCTTCCCTTTCGGACTCCATTATAATGTCATCGGAATTACATGCCTGCTCCATTATAGTGGTCAGATAAATCATCAGAATGGAGGACTTTCAGCACAGTCTTCCTGCTCATCACGGTGGGCAGATGTTAACATTAAGCCCCCTGAAAGCAGTGGGGAAAGGGGAACTCTAATATGCATAATCCTACCTCCTGATGTTTCCATCAAGAGACTCGGAGTGTGATGCACATTATTCCACCAAAGCCCTTCAACACGGAGAACAGGATCTTTCCCCAGGTTCCTCCCTAAGCCTGACTCTTGTGTGTTCTTGATAACTAGGCGAGAGTGATATCAAAGGAACAAAGCTTCTGTGATCACTATTAGCTGCAGCAACCAGACTCCTTCTTTTTTTCTTTTGCCCATTTTCTCCACAGGCACAGAGCCCATGAGGGTCCTGTTTACATGTAGAGAAAAGTCGCTCACCTCTGTTCTGCCTTTTTTAAGCTTTAATAAAACGGGGGGTTGGGTGTTTTTCCACAGCCTGGAAACTGCAACGAGCTGTCAAATAACTTCTGCTGCTTTGATTTAAATAGCTCGGTATTCTAATGATGCTTCAACATGTTCATTAGGTGGGAAAAGGAAACAGAGCCACGCTCATGTAGGATGCGAAAGAGAAACAGAGAAGAATTGATTTTTATTTAAGACGTCCCAGACAAAGTGAAAAAATACTTTGAAGGAGTGGTTACCTCTCAGCTTGTTGTGTTGCAATGGGGAACGCGGTAAAACGTGTGCGTGTCTTAGTATAGTATAATAGTGCATTATCTATCTTAACTGTTACGTACAGAAATAGAAATTCACTCTTATCTTAATCAACATCAAATCATTTCTATTAATAAGTATAAACAAGTCTACTTGATACATTTTAATGATATAATTTTTTATTCTTTTTTTTTTTTGTTTAACTGAAAATAATTACAAACCTAAATCCGCCAAGGGTATGGATAGGATTCTTTTGTTCTTTATGGTATGCTCTTTATTTTCTTTTTTTCTTCTTCAGAAATGAGTGTTGCATTGTGGTGCAGGTGTTAGAGCGCTGCTGTTTTGCAGCAAACAAACTTTTAGGGGTTCAAATCCCTGACTAAGTTCCCCCTGCATGTGTGAGTACTCAGTGTTATTTCTTTTCACAGATATGCCACCAGTTTAAAGTTCTCTTAGTGTGAGCATGAGCATTCTCTGTGTTGACCTCTGACAGTCAGATGACCTACCAGCCCTCAATATTAAACTGTATAGATGGTAAGTTAACATAATTCAAGCTTTGCTAGCAGCCAATCATATGCATACCACAAAGTTCACTGTCTAGTCCAGGAGCTATCAACATCTGACAAGAGGATCTGGAATTGAACACACAACTTTCCATTTGCTCTAGCTGTTATTCATCCCATTTTTAACTAATTTACTAATCACATTGAAAGGAAGCAAATTGAAAACAGTAAGTAAATAAATACTGGTCCAAATCAAACAGTGCACAAAGTGCTTAATGTGTAAAAGGTTTCACAAGCCATTCAAAGCATCTCGGTGTTCAGTTGTGACATTTTTATCTATTTATTTTTAGCTTTAGCTTGAAAAAATGTTTGTCCGAATGAAGCGCTGTGCTGTTTTAGAAGCTGCAACTGCTGTAAGATGGCAGAGGTCTGCGTTCGCCTCGGCCCCGGTCTGTCTGCCCATTAGATGGAAAACCAGTTAGAAAATGCCAAACTCGTGCCAAGAAAGACATGATGAGGCCTGGAAGAATGTAGCTTGAGTGATCCGATGAAAAATGAAAAACTCAAATGGAGGTGTAAAGATTATATGGACAAACCAGAGGACGTATTGTGGTCCAGCAGCTTCAGTCTGAGATGTTCTGAGAAACAAGAGGCTATTTGTGAGCAGCAGCTCTCAGTAGTCCAACACTTGTGAGGACGTGCCTCGGCATTTAATGTCATTACTTCCCAGAGAAACTTCCCCAGTTTGACCTGCACATTGTTAACTATCTCTGGATTCTAAACTTTCTCACTGAGAAACTTGGACCTGTTTGCGTTGCAGAAGAACATCTTCCACTCCGTCGCAGTGAGTTTTCAGAAGCCTCGACTTTCATAAAGCCCTTAAAAAGTGTTAATTATAAATATTTCTTCAGGCTTTCTGAAGGTTTTTACAGTTTTTTTTTTTTTATTAAAAATAAACATGAATCAAATTTTGTCATTGTTTTTGCATTTTACTTTCAATTTTGCATCTGAGTTTCTCTCAAATATTCCCTCTATAAATAGTAACGTAAATTATTGCAATCAACTTTTTTGTTTATTTTAAATGATTGACAGTGTTAACAAATGTTCATATTGATTATTTCATTAAACAACCCTGCTTATTGCATATTGGTTCTATTACTCACTACAGTTGTATCTTTTACTGCCTTTCTGATAGCACAGGGTAGTTACTGTTTTTGTTTGACTTGATCCAAGGGCAACATATTTATCTGCTATGCAGCAAATTAAAGTTATATTGAGGTGTGATGCTATCCTAACCAGATCGCAGTGTGTTGCCATTGTATCTGTTCAGTTTCTTCAGGCAACAGGTAGGCTTTTCTCTTAATTAAAAATAAATTTTAACTGTAATCTTGATCTCAGAGTCAAACTTTTATTTAATTAGATTCACTGTACCTAAATTATTAATGCCTCTTTAGCGTTTTCACATTTTGTCATGTTACAACCACTAAGTAAATCGTATTTTATTTTGATCTTATTGTGAAAGACTGACTGAAAGCAGTGCGTTATTACGCATTAGAGGAAAGAAATGATGCATGGTCTTCATTTTACAAGTAGTTGTGCCCTTTCTTTATTCATTGTGAAAACCTTGCCGTCGTTGATTGCATATTCCCTGCAATCACAGCAGCAATCTTTTTGGGAATGACGCATTTATAGAATTATATTTTTGCTGATTCATCTTTGCAAATTTGCTCCAGTTCAGTCAGACAGCTCAGTTAAATACTGAAAACAAACATATTTTCAGCTTGGCTTTGCTCTGGACTTTAACTTGTCCATTTCAATACCTGAAGATTATTTAAAACATCATTCAAAAATGAACTATGACTGTATTTTTAGTGTTGCTTTCTTGGCGTAAAATGAACATATATTTCAGTTTCAAATCATTTGAGGCACAAGCAGGCTTTTCTTCCAGAATTTGTCCTGCTTTTAGCCACTTTTTCCTCATCCATACTTACCATTCTCCCACTCTGTTCATACTGAAGATAATCATCGTCCCATCATTTATGCTGCCACCTCCATGTTTCAGCATTGGTTATGGGCAGTTGTAGCTTTTTAAGACCACAAAGCTTCCAACATCTGAACAAAAAGGTTCAGCTATAGTCTCATCGGGCCAGAACACGTTTGCAGTGTCACCTGTAGATTCTGTGGCAAACTTTAGATCGGTCCTCTTGTGGTTTCATGCAATTGCATCAGTTCTAAACTTTCTGAAAGGCCAAACAGTGAAGCAAACATCCAGTAGTCAACCTGCTGACAGATCCTCCAACGGACCGTGGCGCTCCTCTTGGCTGCACGTCTCTTTCTGTGGCCTGCCTGCTAAATGACAAGCCAGATCTTTGTTGGCTTGTGATTTTGCCGTGCCTTTTCACATTTTTAGGATTATACTCTGAGATGTTCAATATTTGTTCATCACTTAACTCGGCTTTAGCCTTCTACACAACTTCATCCTTTATTGTTCATCCCTTCTGTCTTCCTTGGTCTTCATGATGCTGTTTGTTCATTTATGTTCTCAAACTGTACTGAGTAGGGCATAATTAATTTCATATTATTTTTAAAATGATTGTTTATTTCTTCACCAAATTCAATTACCGACCAAAATGTAATAATAATAATAATAATAATAATACCTCAGCCATACAGGAAAAAAAAACAACATCTTGAAATAGAAACAGTATATTGGCAATATCAACATCCTGCAGAGAGATCCAGCCTCACTCACCATATGTTTTATTCATAGTTTTAACCTTCATATAATGTAATTTGGCTACCGGTTCGGGCCACACCCTCACAGCGGTCTGAAAAAAAAATAAAAAATTAATAAATAATAATAATAATAATAATAAAAAAACCCTAAAAATCACGTCAATTGGTCTCCTCGCGCAGTCGTCACTCCGCATCGTCCCTCCTCCTCCTTGTCTCCTCCGGGCAGCAGACGTATATAAACACGGCTGATCCATCTTCCTCCAGCTTACCCAGTAACATCACGATAACCATTACGTGGAGCTCAGATGGGAGGGCTCAGTTTGTGGCTGATTTCTGTAAGAAAGAGAAGCTGGGAGAGAGAGAGAGAAAGAGAGAGAAAGAGAGAAAAAGCGCAAACAGTAAAACAGCTCAAGCCTCGGATGCTCAGGGCTTCGTCGGAATAATTGAACTGTGAGTATATGATTGCTTTTATTGTGATTTATTCCACTGAAACAGTCCGGTTCGCTTCTTTTAACCGCTGAAACTCGTCTTTTTAATTTTTTTATAGATATATTTTTTCGACCAAACGCGATTAAAATCAGTTTGTTACCAAAAGGGGGGGGGAAGTAAAAACGCTGAAAGCGTCTTATATGGATATGACATGACAGC
This sequence comes from Brachyrhaphis terrabensis, assembly GCA_903067065.1. Lineage (NCBI taxonomy): Eukaryota > Metazoa > Chordata > Actinopteri > Cyprinodontiformes > Poeciliidae > Brachyrhaphis > Brachyrhaphis terrabensis. Next base: position 22,582 of record CAEGAG010174835.1, read on the forward strand.
CTCTTGTCCTCTCCTTCCTGCCTCGCGTGAAGAAAAAAGTGTTTATCATGTCGTCATGTGTAGCTGTGATTTGAGACGGAGGAGGGGGGAAAAAAGAGGAAAAATAGGCAAACAAACATATAAACACTTCCAAACCGAGGCACATTTTATAATCCCAGACAGGAGAGATGTGTTGGCCCATTTTTTTTTGGAGCCTCCTGAGAGAAAAGTTGGGTGCAGCAACAGGTGGCATGTTGTCTCTTTTCTTCCCGGGCCGAGGCGAGGAGCTGAGGAGGAGATGGAGGAATAGTAGGGCGTCATTCAGCACCGAGACACTGGACAGCTCCCACGTCTGTGGCCAGTCGTTCCCCTCCCTCCAAGCTGCCGATCCGGTGGGAATAACAGCTTCATCTGGGAGTTGTTTTTTTCCACATCGTTTAGACTTATTGCTGGTCACCGTAGCACGTCCATTGATTACATGGCCTAGCTTAAAAATCAAATTGATCCATTTTGAGCAGATGTTTTCCTTCTTCCAAGGAAGTTGCCTAATTTACTTTGAATCGACACCAAAAAATAAATAAGTTGGTTAGTCTTATAGATTATCTCTAAACAGGTTTTTCCTTTTCGTACAAATAGTCTCTTTTTTTTTTGTCTAGTTTGCACTCAAGGACCCCCTCCTCCTCCCCTTTTACCCTCTTGCCTCACTTCCTTCCTCTTACTAAACTGGCCCCTATCTTCCCATCCCCCCACTCCCACTCACTCCCAGTCTTGTTGCATAGCTACCAGCTCATACACATACTGGGGATGCAGGACATTCTCCACGTCTGTTCTCTCTCTTTCGGTCCAAATGTGTCCTGGTAGACAGAGAAGCACACACCAAAAGAAAAAAAAAAAAAAAAAGCCCCTCCACTAGCCTTCAGCTGTGCACCGTGTAAGATTTCTGTGCTGTGATCCGCTTTCTCTGTTTCCGTGTCCCGGCACCCCTCCTCGCAACCCCCGGCACCCCTCCTGTCTCGCTCTTTTGAGAAGAGCTGAAAGGTTGGCATTAAAACAACAAAGGAAGGATGGAATGTCAACAGGCTTCAGAGAGAAATAGGTTGAGGGAAGCGCGGAGATGGAGATTGGATGTACCATTTCCATCTGCGACTAAAGTTCACAACCTGACACGCTGGGAGCATCGCGCTCCGCAGCACCGCCGACACACGCTGTGTGCGGCAAATGCCTCTAATTCTTGAATCCACTCTGTGGCACACATGAAGCACCGGCTCCTTAATGAGAGAAAAAGAAATAAAAAAAAAAACAGCCTCAAGTTTCCAATCTCCTTGTTTTTTTTCTTCTTCTTCTTCTTCTTCTTTCAGCGCAGACTGAAGCACGAGGATGAGGATGCAGTCAAGCCTGGGATGAAGTATTGGTGATGCTGAGTGGAAGACTAGTGATTTTGTTGTGAGGCTCATCAAAGAACAACAAGTCCCAGTCTACCTCTCAGCACAAGCAAGTGCCCTTCAGTATGCACCACCTTTGCACCCCTGCACGCACAGTCGGCGCTGACGTTAATGACAAGATTTCCAGTTTTTTCACCAGCAAGCTGCCCTTTAAAATCCCCCTAAAACGCTCTGATTCAGTCCCTGCGCGAACCAGCATCCAGTAATGTTAATTACCGGCAAAATTGCAATCAAAAAGGATAATTTAGGCATGGTACTGAATCGTGCGGGGAAAGCTGCTCAGGGAAAAACTGTTATTATGTCATAAAGTGCCTTGTAAAAAAAAAAAAAAAATACAGGGAAGCAGCTTTGTTTTGTTGTATTCCTCCCATTTCCAGACTGTGTATCTTTATGGCACATTGTTCCTGAAAATGTTCATAGATCATTTATTCAACCACAAAGCCTCCATGGAATGTGTATTTTCAGTTCTTTGTAAAGTAAAATAAACCCTTGAAAGTTTTATGTGTGTTCCAGAGGTTTTTTCACTTCAGCACCAACACTGTCGTGACAGGATTATCAGAGGAGACCCAACTGGGAGGTTTTATGTGCATTTAAATGTGCAATCAGGCATTTTATCTAAAAGAGACCTGAGCTGTAGTCATGGGCTCACTTTACACATCACTTACAATACATACAATAGATCACACATCAATAGGAGGGGCCATTGTGAACTGAGGAAACAGCCTTTCCTGTGCTTCAAAGAAGGAAATGATCAAGTTGTAAAACTAAAATTCACAGATTTGGTGAGCAGATGTACAACCACCAGAATAAGACATCAGAATGTGTGAATATACACCTGAGCAAGTCATGGGTATAACATGTTAGCCAGAGGAAGTAAAAAGCAATGAAAATATCAAACAAGTCTTATATTTGTTACCTTTTTTGTTCCACACTGCCAGTATTCAGCCGGCACATGAGGCCTACAGTAAGGTTACATTAATATCTGTAAACAGACTTGAGCAAACATCAGATATCTGCTGAAGATAAGAAGCAGAGCACACACATTGTCATCTCTACTCTAGTGAACATGATGGCCTTTTAACCTTGCTTAATGTTAAAAATTGTAAAGAAATGACACCCAGTGAACAGGAAAAAACATATTAGGTGGCAGATGGATGTTTAAAGAAGTCTACTCATCCCACTTTGCAAAAATACATCATGTACTCGTCTGTCATAAAGCTACCAGGGATAAAAAAGGAACAAAAGGGCAGCCTAAATACACAAAATTCTCATTACTGAATGAGCTATGGCTTGAGGCTATGGAGATTAATTTGAAAACATACCACATATACTTACCTTTGCTCGTTACCAGGAAACCTGCATGACTGAGCTGACAGTATCCCGGTCTTTGTTATCCCTAATGAACACGGTACCAAACCCGCTTTTACTGACCAGGAGACATGCACTTCACTACAACCTAATAAATCCTAAAAATTTGGCATTGATTTATTGAAATCTAAAGCTAAGAGGAGCCAAACACAAGCAACATTTGAACAATAAAAGGCCATCTTCTCCAGTGACACTGAAGGCTAAACTGAGCCTCTCTCTGAGGTCGACCCCTGTCATCGCCTTCAGGTCTTTTCATTAATAAAAGCTCGCAGTGATAGAATTAAAAATGCATCTCAGCAGCGTCTCCTGCACACTGCACCCTGTAAGTCTCCAGATTGGCAGCATCCTGGTTTTTCATATATAAAAAAAAAAAAAACAGGGACTGGCTTCCGTTGCTAAGCAACACAAAAGAGTCAAGTGCATTTGTTTATCGGCCAATAAGAACGCGAGCAAAGTTTCAAGGTTTTTGAGGAAGGCCCTGTAATAATAACATGAAAAAGAGGAGGAGGACTGTTCCATAGATAGCTTTCATACCCAGCCTGTGAATGTATAGATTCATGTATATACATATACATATGTATTACTAAGAATGCATTAACACCATCTATACTTTTTAAATATACTATTTTTGTTGCAGGAATTGACATTTGCAAATGTGCAGCAAAATTTGTTGCATGATATCATTTAAAAAAGGCAGATTTACCTCTAATATTTATGTATCTCTTTGATGATTTGAGATTTGCAACACTTTTGAGGAATCAAAAAATAAAAAGGGGAGAAAAGTCAGTAATGCCTGCGACAGACTGCTGACCTGTCCAGGGTGACCCCACCTCTCGCCCGAAACGTTGGCTGGAGATAGACACCAGCACCCCTCCCGACCCCACTAGGGACAAGGGTGTTAGAAAATGGATGGATGGGTCAGTAATGCAGTAATAGTTAAAGTCATGGCACAATATTTCATTTGGAAAGGTCCTAATTCTGACTTGGCCACTCCCAAACCTTCACTTTCTCCTTAAGGATTTTCCAGTAGAGAGCAGAGTTACAGCAAATCATACCTATAAATGTGATCGTGTTTGTGAGTGTGAGTGTATTTGTAGTGTAAAGTGCTTAAAGCTGTGATTAAGACTGAAATAGGTGCTACATAATTTTAGTCCATTTACCATGGGGGTCAATTATATGCTGATGGTGGGGCTTTTTAGTTTGGATACCTTCTCTCCGTAATAAATGAAATTAATTGAAAGACGTATTTTGCATTTTCACAGTTCATCGTGACCAAAAGGAAGAAAAGAAGAAATCTGTTAGACTTTTTACAAAGTACAGAACAAATGGATCTTCTTTATTTTTTTGTTTTGTTTTGTCTCAAATACAGCTCAGTGTTGTGAGACTCAAACACGAAAGACAGAGCCACAGTTGAAGATATGCGTGTAATTACGATGTCTAAACAATAAAAGCTGTTGCTAAGAGCTTTGGCAGATGGCTTCATGAAAAAAGGCAACTCTAGTAACTAGTGATGGATGTGTAAAGGGAAGTGCACAACAGGTGACAAAACTACATCATGCACATTCTCAAGAGTGCAGACCTTAGGCTCCCTGCTTGTTTTCATTACTATCTGGGCGTACAGCCTGGTGTGATGGTATGCCAACTGTTCCCCGATGTCTGCACTGGCACCCGTCGCCAAAGCCCCTGGCACCCAGTAGAGACTCCGGGGGTGGGAAGAGGCAGTCAGCATGTGGCTACATGTGAGATCAGGGAGATCAGAAATCAGGCGAGAACATGTCGACATTAAAGCGGGGCTGACATTTGATCAGCAGAACAACACTGTTATCAAACGGGGAGCTCCTCTGAAATGGCAGATTGCGTGCGATGTTAAATCAGGACAAATATCTGAGCCAGGTCATTTCTAATAACGCTCTGTTAGTCACAGGAGTTTTACTAATAACGGTCGAGCTCTCCTGACCAAACATGAGCTGCAGTCAGCACTAAATGCTGCTGATTTTCAAAATGTTTTCAAGTGACTCCATTGCTAAAGTAACTTCATTGACTCCTGGTAGACAATAGAGTGCATTTCAAGATCAACACCTCTGAACCCCATCAGTGAACCCATGACTCCAAGACTTTGGAGTCCCTTCCATTGACTCTCAGATCCAAGCAGAAGTGGTTCTGATCTACTACGGCGGGTACACCTGGCTAATACCAGATTGGAACATTTTTCCCTTTCAAACTGTATCTTTTGTATGGATTTGTATGGTATGAATTCAACAGGACCTGAATAACATCCCTCTGAGATTTTTGTTCACATTGACTTGGTTGAACATTTATGACAGTCGACCCACAACCTTTGCATTTGGAGTACAGACCTCACTATCTCCCAGTCCAATAGAGATTGAGTGGGAACAGTAAATATGCAAACTGGCTCCCTGAGAGTCAGACAGCCTATATTTGATCCAATAAAGCTCTTTTTTCAGCACCATTGCGGCATGTCTGGTGCTGAAAGTGGACAGAGCAACGCTGATTCTGAAACTTTATGTCGTTTCCCTTGGTTTCATACCCTTTTTGCATTAAAATATAGGCATAAGAACTTAGAATTAGGCATTAAAATCCAATAAAATAACAAACAAAAAAGTGAAATTTTTTTATTATTATTTAATCACTTTTAGTTTTACTCTGAGTGCTTCTTTCTTCATTAATAAACTTGGTTATCAGGTAGTCTGTGGAACAATTAGTCAGTCGTATATTTGTCTTGTGTACGTTTCTTTTGTTTGATTATTACAATTTGTTTCTGCAATTTATTGATCAGTATCCAATGATCTTTTTGATTTTGCTGAAAGGATAAATACCTCTTTTATTAGTTTATATTATACAGCAAATGTCCAGATTCTTCTTTATATGTGATAAATGGAAAAACATTTATATTTCACATTGATTTTGAATAGATTATAGAACTGACTGCTGCCTGAACATTAATGTGATTTAACCTACATTAATATCGCCATTCAGAGAACAATTAAAAACAGTAAAAGCTAAAAAAAGGTATACAATTTAACAAAGCAAGACATTGAAACAGTAAAAAGTATAATATATACCTAATATATAAGTGCAGAAGTGAAATGACAAAGAGGATTTATATGGACTCCAAGTACATAAAATCTATTCAAGGTCCCACAATGTATTCAATCTGAAGGCGAGAGAAAAGAAAAGAATCTTTCTCAGAGATTTAAATGGATCTATACTCAATGCAGTGCATACGGGGGAGGAATATTTTTCCATAGAGTTGAAGCAGCTGCTGGAGAAACTCAATCAGCCCTGCAACCTAATATGGACCTTGGAAAAAGAGAAACCGCTCGGTGCTACAGGTGTTTCGATGTTGAGAGGATCACATAAAGAAAAAGAGGATAAACCATAAATCATGAAATTAAGTAAGAAATGTTGAAAATCAATGTAGAAAAGAAAGTCCAGGCAAAAATTGGACATTTATACCAGTTTATAACCTGCTGCGTTGCGAAGAGTTTCAAAATGCCGCATCCAGGACCGAGCTACCCCGACACACGAAGCGCAATAGAGCTAAGACCTGAGCTAATAAAAGCACAAATAAATCTTTTCAAGGTCAGTGAAAGCAAAAACATTAATTTTACATGTCTTATCTTTTTATCCAAGTTACAAGAGATGTCAGGTGTCACACCCAAATTCGTAACGGCAGAACAAATGACAGAAAAAAAGACTAAAATAATTTCTCAAGTCACATCATTGGCCCGGGCTGCACAGTGGGGCAGTTGGTAGCACTGTTGCCTTGCAGCGAGAAGGTCCTGGGTTCAATTCCTGACCCGGGGTCTTTCTGCACGGAGTTTGCATGTTCTCCCTGTGCATGCTGGGTTCTCTCCGGGTACTCCGGCTTCCTCCCACAGTCCAAAAACATGACTGTCAGGTTAATTGGTCTCTAAATTCTCCCTAGGTGTGAGTGTTTGTGTGCATGGTTGTTTGTCCTGTTTGTCTCTGTGTTGCCCTGCGACAGACTGGCGACCTGTCCAGGGTGAACCTCGCCTCTCGCCCGGAACGTTAGTTGGAGATAGGCACCAGCACCTCCTGACCCCACTAGGGACAAGGATGTAAGAAAATGGATGGATGGACATTATTGGTCCATCTTGTTCATTTTTGCTTATTGGTTTCAATGTTTTACAACAAAACAATTTGACAAAAATTAGCTTCTCAAAAACATAGTCCCAAGAGGGGATACAGAAAAGAGAACAAATTACCCAAATGGGATCCCTGAGGAACCCCAAACTGAAAGCGGCAACAGACTTTCTTTTTTCTTTCTTTTTTTTTTAAAAAAGGACCCAAATACAGAGTAGGGGTTCAGAATGGTTGGAAACAGACTACTTTAATAAAGTAAAATAATATGCAGCAGAAATGCACTAAGATTAGTTCATAAACCAGGGGGAAACAAACCACATAAGACAAAAGAATTCAATAGGAATGACTGAAAAAGACACATATAAATACTGAGGTGTGCGTTTGCTTACAAGATTCAGGTGGGAGAAAAGACAAACAGGTAGACTGAGAGAAGATGAAAAATAAAGCAAAAGAAGCTGAACAGGGACTCAACAGATCCAGAAGGCTAACAAAGGTTGACTGCAAATAAATACAAATACACAAGAAACAGGACACAAGCTTAGCCTATGAAATCAAACATCTAGAGAAGAACCCATAAGACAAAACCTTATAATAATGAACTAACTGTGGCAAGACCTTTTAAGAGACAACAAAGAACACAAATATAAATGAAAATCAAAACAAAAACCAAAGCACTAAAGGATTGTGACTCAAAACAGTTACAGTCTCTTAAGGGAACAGATAAACTTGGATATGTCAGGAACTAGTAATTTGGTTTCCAACCAGGTGTTCCAGTATCAAACAAAAGGAACAAACTTCATCAACCTGGTTTACCAATTGTGAATCTGGTTATAATGATCCACAACACCAAACGCTACACACAGGTCTAAAAGCATTTAATAACGCAGAGTTCCCTGTGCAAGGCATCAAAGTAGAGCAATTAAGTCCCGCTAAAAGAGCTGGTTCAGTGTTACGGTGTGATTTAGGGCTGTTTCTCTGTGTTAATTTCATTGGCCTTTAAAAGCTGAAGCTAATTAGGAATTTGATTAAAATGAGCATCAAAAGCGTTTTGTAGCAGACGCCAGGATAACTTTGAATTGTATATACTTGACTTTTAAAGCACAACACAGACAGGATATTATTTTATTGCTTGGCAGCCTGGCTAAGAGGTTTTGCTAGCTCTACACTTGAAATATAATAAAAACACAACACTAATAATGTTAATTTTGAACACTAATTGCACCCAGGAACAAAGTTAATTATTCTCTCTCTCTTGCTCAGGAGGGCATGACAAGACACTGGTTTTGATTTTATTTTGTCTAAAGCGTGAAGATCACAAGCTGTTGGTAACATCTGCTAGTTTTCTAGAGGAATAGATTAAAACAATTGGGGATATAAAGCAAAAAAGTATGAGGTATTAGGATGAACCTGATAAAACTTTTGGAATATTTGATCTATAAGTGTTACAGAAAATGAAAGGCTTGATTAAGCAGACAAAAATAGCATTCACTAAGTGTACAAGGTGTCCTTTCTTATTCGACTTGAAAGTGACAATTGTTTACTTTAATCAGCGAAAGTTGATGGTCTTCCACTGTTATTTTGTGGGTCATAAGCTGAATCTGCTACTACAGACAACCACAGAGTTGGCTCTAATTTAACATCTTACCTCAGGATATCAGAATGACCTGTAATTTTTCATCAAGTGCCATGATTAAATGTCACTTAGTCTTACACTGTGATTTAGGAGAAAAATACCTTCAAAACTAATTAAAGTGCCCTAAGTGCAGTGGAGGAAAATTAGATAATTTTTGAGGAAGGTGTACAGCTTCAAAATGTATGCACGGACAAAAACGCTGTTTGTTACCATTTCTATTCTTAACAAGAAGGCAAAAGATAAAAATTAAACTACTCCTGTACAGGTACTCCATTCATAGAAGTGCATGCATCAGATTTACATGCATTGTTGATTCCTAGTTGTGTTCAGTTCAGTTGTGTATTCACAGTTTTGCTGCTTTCAGTGAGAGATTATATCGACACAAGAAAAGAAGAATTTATTTCAGGGGATTCTTGAACATCTTTATTCTAAATCACAATAAACACTGCAGGTGGTTTCATACAACATAACTTAGCACCTAGTTTAAGTTTCACGTTCTATAAAAAATACTCTAATGTGGAGAAAAGCAGAATATTTAACGGGATGCTTTAAAGTAAACTCCACGCTAAAGGTGTTTTTCTTGAGGAAAGTGACTATTGCATATTTTTATCACCTTTATTGAAATGATGCCTCTTTATTTCTTACCAATTCTATTTTAACGTAATGATTGACATGTGCAGTTTCTGACCAAATTATCTTCCATTATTGAACTACAGCAGCTCTTGTCTCATGAGCTGCTGTAGTTCTGTATTTACTTAAGTCTTAAATACCAAAAGAAAAAGGCCAATCAATTAAATCAGTCAGTCAATCAATCAGTCAGTCAATTG
>CAEGAG010174871.1:0-10631 GCA_903067065.1 Brachyrhaphis terrabensis
TGTGCTCCTACAGGTCTCTATGTCAACAATAACGAGGAAAAAACTACTCTGTAAAAATAAAACTTCTCCAACCAGCAGCATGGCTGCAGCTCAACTCATTCTGCAACTTCATCTTGCAATGCAACATGATTATAAAGTGCAGAGGGTCTGTTTGGTCTGTGCAGGAAGTGAACTTTTTAAAAATAAATATTTAACTAAAACATCTGGATTCAATGTTTTTATTTAGGATGGATGCATTATTTACCATCTATCACATGATAATGCTAAGACTCTGCTGATGAAATCACCGAGATCAGTTTCATAATGAGGTTAATGAGCTCCTAAACTTGCCCGCTGCTCAGAAAGCTGATGGCTGGAACACAGGCCCTCCTGTCACTGCTAACCAAACATGACAATGTTGTGTTTTTGTGGCGCCAAAGTGTTTATTTCAGGTCACCGATGAGTTTGTGTGTTATGCAAACATTGGGAGGCGGAGAAACCGAGATACTGCTGTGTTTATTTACTGCAGGACTGGAGCTCGTCCAGTTGCTTAGGGTGAGCTGAGGTCAGGAAATCTGGTTCTGGACACGGATGGAGGATATTCTCCAAAATGTGACTAGTGAATTTAACTTCATTCCTGAATTTAGATTTAGAAAATCTGGATAGTTTTCAGTAAAGCCTTTATTCCATGAGTTAAACTTCAATTAGGTTTGGGTTAAACTGTGTCAAATCTTCAGAGTTGATGTCTGAACCAAAATCATTGAGCAGTTTATTGAAGATCCAGAGCGTACCTGTCTCCTGGGTGTCACTGCACTCCGCCTGCAGACTCTCATTGATGTATATCTCGCCGTTCCTCAGCAGCCAAATGACTCCACTGACCAACTGAACAAAGGGGTTGGACTGATCTAAAACGTCTTCCTGTGACAGATACCTGCACATCACAAGACAAGACAAGATATATATATAGATATATCTATATCTATATAAATCGATATTTATCTATATCTATATAGATATAGATCGTTTTTCACAGTTTAGCGCCCTCCAGAACAGAAAACACCAACATTAGTGTCATTTTCACTCAGTTTAAATGGTTGAATGTTTATAACAAATTTACCTAAAAAGGCCACTTTAAGTAAATGTCAGATAATATCCCAACTGCCTAGTAAACACGATGCAAATGGTCCAGATTTGTAGAAGCTGTATTTTATATTCTTAATTAAATAATATTTCAGTTTGGCTTCTTAAAGCACATAAGCCCAAGTCCTCACTCGTTTATTTGTTTAACACAAATAAACGTTGAATCATGTAGAAATTCCTGGAATTGATGACCTCGGTTATCAAACAAAGAAGTTAAATAAACCTCTTGATGATTTACAGATGACCTCTGAGAGCATGAAAATGGTTTTTCTTCAAGGTTATACATTTTTGCTCCATCCCACTGCAGTAATCACCAGATTTTATACTAAAATCTGCTGTAGCCATACGGAGAAACGAGAGTGTTTTTTTGGAACGTGTCAAGCTGCCATGTTGAATTTAGCAAAATAAACAACAGGTGCCACGCTGAGTCATCAGACATAAACTTGTCACCGGAGGATTGTTGTTGAGCATCTGCTGAAGTGGACCGGAGGTTAAACTGTGGGCTACATGAACACGCTAACAGAAAACCACTCAGCAGAAGTTGTGATGTACTTTACATAACCAAATGAGTCCATCAGCAGAGACAAGCATGAGGAGAGATCATACTGTACATGGGAAGTCAGGTGGAGACAAACAGAGTGGTTTAGAGGGATCTGATGTTTTGGTTAGTTAAAGCTTTAGTTTACGCACTGTGTGTGCACAATAATAAAACCAGCGTTTTAATATTTTCAGCTCGCCTTTATTGATAATAAATCAATCCTGAAATAAACCGAAAGGTTTTATCTGTCTTGCTTTAGGCCAATGCCTTAAAAGCAAAAACAATGACTTCTTGTTTTCTTACCCAAACACCAGGGTGCCATCCCTCCTTATTCCAAACTGGGCATTTTGCACCCCGCCGCTGTCATGCACCAGCCTACCATTGCTCACCACGTTCCCCAGACACTCCCCTGAACGTGTGTTGAAGAATCCACCATTTTGGGCATAAAGGCACCCTGCAGCTTTAGCCGTGTCCTCCACAGACACCCTTTGCTTCATTTTGCAGCCACCCAGCCCTCCTGGTTCCAACACAGACACCATCTTCAGCGGGTTGTGGACCACAGTCATGTGACCTAGAAACAGAAATCCAGCAAAATAAGTTGAATAGTTTTATTTTTTATTTTTTAAATTTTGCCACTCTTAGTTACCAAGAACCCATCTGGTGCCTTTCTCCACATCCGTCACAAACATCTTAGACTCTGCAACTGGCTTGCTGCTTCGTCTGTGGCCGGGCCAGCTCTCATGAGTGGTGTTGCCATAAATGAGGGCCTGACAGTGCCGGACGTGGCGGTGAGAGTGGGTGGGGCCGTGACCCTGTGTGTAAGGCTGGAGGAGGTCATCGTCCAGAGAGCGTCTGTAAAGTGCATGGTTTATTTAGAAGAGAGCCAAAGAGAGAAACGCCAACATATCTGCAAATCCCAGAGTTCAACAGGTGAAAATCTGATTTATTTCTCATGTAAAATATATCAGACAAGGGGCTAAATCCTCCAGTTTTAAATAATAATAAACAATGTTGAATCTACTTATGAATTCTATGTTTTCAGAGATGAATTTTGGGTGTAAAACGGTTGCTGCAGAAATCTGCTTCGTCACATGAAGGAATGTGTTTTCACAAAGAACTATGTTTTTTTTCTCAGTATTATTTTATATTTATAGTTGGTGTTCAGATATTAATCTTCCAATCTTTCAATAACACATAATTATCAAGTGATATTTTCAAATTTCCTGTGAACTTTAAACATTTTTCAATTCAAAAACACGACGGGCCACTGGATGAACGACCGTCCTAGCACCCAACCACCAAGTTAGCAAGTTTTCTGGGGGAAATCTTGCAATTGTTGCATCTTTTTTGTTCCTGATGCAAGTCCCCTGAAATTATTAGGGTTTTTTTCAGTTGAAGTCCACTTCTTTTTTACGTATTGCTTTCATTTATATTCCAGAGGAGATACGATCCCTTTGCTTCTAGCCTAAAATATTCATTCTGTCTCTGTTTTGGATTGATAACTATTTGAGGGGTTTTGTCTGTTAATAGAGTTTCTGAATTTTTAAAAGTTTAATTTAATACTTTTAAGACATTAGGATCAATTTGTGATAAATTTGAGATCTCCAGAAAAAGGTTTTATTTTATTTTATTTAGATTATTTCTTTTTAACTACTTGATAACATTTAATTTAATCTAGAGCTTCAGCCAATTACATTATTTTCAACAAAAAAAATATTTTTGAGCTATGGATGTGGTTCTACTTCTTTACTTCCTTTTTTTGCTAAATAATCACATTTCAAGTTCGTAAAAGATAACATAACAAAAAAAACAAAAAACAAAAAAACAACTCTGGTCAGAGTTCAATTAGTCTAATTGAACTCTGACCAGCTTCCGCACAGCATGATGCTGCTACTGTTTCACAGTATGGATGTTACGTTCAGGCTTTTCTGTCTCATCTGACCAGAGAGTCGTGTTTCACATGCTACCTGTGTCTCTCACATGGCTTTTGGCAAACCAAAAAGGCAATTTTTGCAGCATGCACTATTTATAGTGTCAAAAGATTCTCAGATGTTTTGACAGGTTTGAAGTTGTGCTTTACCCTTTCCAATTTCAGATGAGGCATTGAACTGTACACCTTAAGAGTTTGGAGTATTTTTATTAATCTAGCCCTTAATGAAAATACAGAAAATGTTATATTTCTGACACTCTTTTTTTTCCTTGCTTTTCATGATTATGTTTATTAACTACTCCCCTTTAACAAGCCCCCACGGAAGATACATAACTGCTAAAAATAATGCATTTGGCATTAATATACATATAGGTGGATTTTCCAATATGGGCAATTCGTTGTACTGGATTTCTCACTACATTCCCCAGTTATGGTTCTGCAAACCATTTTTTCCCCTACTTCTCAATTATGTAACTAATTTTAATATCACATAAAATTAAATTAAAGTATTGTAAACAAATGTAGTACTGATACTTTTTCTAAGCTTATGTAAATTTATGATTTGAATCGTGTTAGATCTGGTCTAACAGCACCACCTTGTGGTTAAAACATGCAGCTAGGAAACTATCAGCTTCCTTAAAACATGACGTCCCGTCTTGTGACTTGAAGTTGGGTCGTGCAAGTACTTTTATGTAAATAAACCCTAGTAAAACCAAACATTGCGCTTGTGTTATACAGTTTTTAAAAGGCTTTTTACATTGGTCACGTTAGACTAAATGCCTTGCTGTGTATGAGTTTAATGATTTACTGTAAATTCAACATTTCAAATAAGAGTTAAAAACGAGAAACTGTTATCAAACAACTGTTGAGCAAAGTTCGGGTTAGTTTTCCTTTTTTTGTTTGGTGGGGTTTACACTAAAACACGGTGTTAATTTAGAAATATATTTGCCAAAATATTTAAGGTAAGCACACGTCACTTCAATAGGGTCAAAGTAGACATAGTTCTGTCAACGGATACTGCTAACGACAGCTAACAGGCTGTTAGCTCTGGGTTAGGCTCTAAAACACACCAGCGGTCTTACCGAGTGTTTGTGGACTCGGACGCCCGGATGCAGAGCCACAACAGCAGCCACGAATAACAGTATTTCACCGACTCTGTTGCCATATGGCGGAAAACTACCCTGTCAAACTAGGATCTCCTGTTGAAGCCCACATCACCGTAGTGGTAAAGCACAACGTAAAGACAAAAATAGTGGGGCACACTTCCGTTAACTGTGCAAAAATAAAAGCCAAACTAAAGGATTGGCAAATCACCTCTTCTTGTATAACTAAATCTCTAAATATCCAATTATCTTTGTTGATTATTGCCCTATTTGAGTTTAACATTAAAATATAAAATAACATCTCAAAATATCTCAATAAAAGAGAGACAATTAAAATTACATTAATCTAAAAATTTATTGTGGTTTTATTATCACCTAATTTCCGGCCATGTGTCAGCAAGCTTTGTTCAAGTCTTTGGTTTTTATTCTTTAGTTGCAAACTTGTGCATATATCACACAAGTATGTAATTATATCTCCTATCCGTGATACATTTTTTTTAACAGTAAGACCAAAATTTAGCACATTTTCTATAAGAATATTTCAAATTTCAAGTTAATTTCTGCCGGAAAGTTTTAATGTAACACAGGAGAGGACATGCTCCATTCATGTAAATTGGAAAAAATAGTTTCATCCTGTCTGGTTAGATTAAAAAAAATAAAGGAAAAGAGTATCACTTGACGCTACATATTAATTTACTACATCAATTCAACTTCCCAAAAAATTATCTTTGTTGATTATAAAATACATCTACACAAACACAAAATTAAATTAGAAGTTGGAACGTTATATTTACGAGGTACAGAGAACGCAACCCTGGGTGAAGGGGAACATGGCAGTCGGCGTCAGTGTTCAGCATGGATTATTTAGCAGAAAAACGTCGCTAATTTACAGTATTCCAAGAAAGATAGCACTGAACGGGGTTTGTGTTCAAAGAGTGGCTGAAATACAAAGTGTGAGAGCGTCAACAAACACAGCAGGGGAGAATCAGCACAGTGAGAAATACTGCCTGAACCTGGTCAGGTGGGTCAGTTCTGCTAACAGGCATGAAGAATGTTGTTACTAAACACATGCATCAACTGTGTTTACAGCAGTAAACACTTAAAATAGCGGAGCTTATTTCTTTTAGATGTTGCAATTATTTCTAAAAGAATGACAAGAAAATTTAGTTCGAATATAGGGGGCTTAATTATGGCATTCTTCATTTAGATTTCTGTTAAATAATAAGACAATGCGCTAATTGTGTGCTTATTGAAGTATTTTAGATGTTTTTTATCTTCAGTTTGAGATTGTTTGAATTTGTTCTTGTAATCGGCTTACGCTAATTGACCCAGTGCCCAGTTAAGCTAACAGTCATGTATTTGAACTGTGGGACAATGCAGGAGTACCCGGAGAGAACCCACGCATGCCCAGGGAGAACATGCAGAAAACCTCCCCACAACTTTCTTGCTGCAAGGCAACATTGCTACCAACTGCATCACTGTGCAGCCTTATAGAATCATTTATTAAAAATTATTATTATTAATAATAATAATAATTAACACATGTCCTCATTTTGTCATCGGACAACCATCAATTTATGTACTTTAAAACAATGTAGTTTGTCATTGTGATATATATATTTCTAAGTCCTGAAACTTTCTAAGACTGTATGTAATAAGTTATTTCAAATCTAATAACGTTTTTTATTGCTAATTTAGTCTTTTAACTGTGTCTTAATTTCTATTCTTGCACTTTTATAAGATTTTATTTTCATAAATTAAAGTTTTTCTTGCTTGTGTGGTTCTTTTTCTTCCATTTTTTTTCATGTACCTTGCTACAGTTAAAACTGAATTTGCTTCACACTGACTTTAAAGTTCATCCTGAATCTTAAATCTCTTTTTGATGCTCCTCAGGTCCAGAGACTATGAGGGCTTCTTGTCGTGTCTCCTCCTCCCAGAGGAGGCGCGGCGCTCCTCTCTGGCTCTGAGAGCCTTTAATGTGGAGCTGGCACAGGCAGGTATTCCTCCATATAGCTGAATGGGAGGTTGTTTTTTATATTGAGGTCTAAACTGATTGTCAAACTAATGCTAGGTGTATGGAAAAGTATATAGAATTGTCTGATACCAGCAGCTCTTTTAAACTAATGTGTTCAGCGTTGGACTCCCTGTTTTTCCGTCTTCACCAGGTGAAAGACTCCGTTTCCCAGAAGACCATTGGTCTAATGCGAATGGAGTTCTGGAAGACGGCCATAGAGGAGATCTACAGAGATGACCCTCCGAACCAGCCTGTCAGCACTGAGCTGTGGAAGGTAAATGTCATTACAAAGAATTTTGAATTGACACATTTTCAAGCATTTAAGGGTCAATAATCTTTATATTTATTTATTTTTGTAGGCAGTGAAGACACATGGTCTTACAAAAAGATGGCTGATGAGGATTGTTACAGAGAGGGTAAGAAAGAAAGTTAAAAGAATAGCATTCAGCATGTCCAGTGGGTATCATTGTGCCAGTTCAGATATCTTTGAGTAATTACTGTCAGTACAGTGAATACAATTGTTTAACTGGGATCAATATATTCCTCTGAGACTTGGAAACTTTGAAGCCAAAGGATCAAGAACTCGGAGCAGAAATGCTTCCAAGTTCGGAGACCACAGTTTTATTTTAGATAGAAGAAAGTGAGTGTTCCTAAGGTTACAGTTCTTTTTGTAGACTTTTGTTCTTTTTGTTGACACATTTCATATTTTAATGGTTATTTTCTATGGTTTTGGATTCTATGCAATTGCAAAGACTTTTACTCTGATTTTTTTTTTTTTTTTTTCAGTTTGGACAGTTGTTATGATGCGAATCCGTGGCTGCTAATTAGCACTTTAAAAGCTCAAATAACCTATGGGATTTGAACTACAACTCCAAATCCCAGAGGATGCAGAGCAGAGTTTTTTTTTTTTTTCAAAAAAGTAATTCAATTATTTGCTTTTTTGCATTTTTAATGTACTTCTAATATAGTGTAAAAAGGCTTGAATGGTTAAATGAAAAATCTGCAGAATGTGCCAATTTTTTATCCAAATATTCAGTAAATTGTCAGGGTAATCGATTACTAAAATAATCGTTACTTGCAGCCCTAGTTAATAATTGATCATTCTCACTAATAAATGATGTTTCTGTTTCTTGATATTAAAAGTGAAACTCACTGAGTCTCTCTGGTTGACCAGGAAAAGGATCTGGATGACAGAGCCTACAGGAACCTACAGGAGCTTGAGAAGTATTCAGAGAACACACAGTCTTCACTATTATACCTGCTGCTGGAGTGTTTAGGTACGTATTCATGAGAAATGGTGCTGAAGGTTAGACATGTTGCTGCATTTTTAACATCAACTTTTCTTAGTGCTGCGTTCTCATTCTACTTTTTTTCTTTTTCTTAATCAAGTCTCAAAGGTGCTGAAAATAAAAAAAATATATATTTTTTCCTTCAGACAGCAGCATTGGTCTCTTTTCTGACCTTTTCCCCTTTGGCAGAAACATTGCATCTCTTAACTCACCAGTTTTGTTGGCTGTCTTCCTGTTTCCTCATTAGTGAATACAGGAGTGACATCAGGGTGAAGCAGTTTCTCATTCCAGCTACCACTCATGTCTATTCTGGGTTTAAAAATAGCAGCAACTCCATTAGTAAGGTCATAATCACCCCACTGTCTGGTCTAAGGAAGGATTTTGTTGCTGAGATTTTTTTCTGTTTGCAGGAGTGAAAAATGTCCATGCAGATCATGCAGCAAGTCACATAGGAAAAGCTCAGGGAATCGCCACGTGTCTCAGAGCCACTCCTTACAACAGCAGCCAAAGGAAAGTCTACCTGCCCATGGACATATGCATGCTGGTGAGTTGCTTCTGTTCAGCCTTATGAAAACAATATTTGAGGCTGCTGCAGTTCAGATATTGATCCCAAATCAGTGTCAACTCTGTCTGCATGTCTTTTTCAAAATGTCTCCAAATTAACACAAAGCTGGACAAGTTTTGGGTAAATTATGAACTCTGAGATGTTCTGTAAAGAGTCTGAATTCATGTAGATTGAAACAGGATTTTTCATGCATGGTAACATATCTGTTGAAAATAGCATTTCTGAAGGACCGAATTTGTGCAAAGACCTTTTTATAGAATTGCTATTTAAGATTTTTCTATCTTTACCATCACTCCAATATACAAACATTGGAATTTTTATCTTAAAACTTTTATACCCCATCAAACTGCTGAGATCACTTGCTAGGAAGGGACAATATATTGGCATTATCATCAGTTGCTGTTTTAATGTGTTGGTATTGGTCCGATATTAATAGCTGATGTTTATTTTCATCTTGAAGCAGAGAAGAAATGTAGGAAATGCAAAAAGGTATGAAAAACATAGATAATTCACTTAGATAATTGGTAAATATCAATTATTGATCATAGCTGCAATATTAATATTGAATACCTGTATTTTCATAAATTAGTCCATCCCTAAACCGGGAAAGAGTGAGTGAAGAAATGGTTGCAGAGACCCTGGTTGGAGAAGTTTGGAGAAATATGCTACCATCATGCAAATGTTTGCACCTTAGAGATCTGCAGATATTTCATTAAGTTAATGCAGAACTTCTCCTATCTTCTTCAACCTGACTTAAATTGCAAAATAAAAATATGGTGACAAGGTTTATATACATATTAGGAGGTGCACTGATAAATCCCTCATTGATAAATCACCCCAGATTTCCTTAATTTTGGGTGATGTCACCGTATTGTTGCAAACTTAGCAAATTTGTTGCTATATTTATTTTATATTTAAAGACTTTTTAGACAAAAGAAATCAGTTTTGGCGAAAATCTAAATTGGCGCTCATCTCTTAAAGAAGTTTCAGTTCATTTAAAAATAGAAACTCCACGCAAAAATTTCCATCATTGTTTTGTAACTTCTATGCTTCTTGAATCCAAAACACTTGAATCAAATGTCTGAATTCCCTCATCAGCAGTTATTTGGTTCTTCAGATTCCTGGTAATGATTGATGCATCTAAAAGTTGGGCACCCTTGATATATATAATCTGTGAGGCAAAGGCCCCTCATGCCTCTACTTTGACAGAATCAGGGGAGGAAAGGGGGAAATCAAGGGGAGGAAATGTTACTCTGCAGCCGTTTGGCAAACATGAGAGCATTGGATTGAAATCATTGTGGAGAGTAATGCCACAAACATTTTCCAACCTTGTCTGGGCTTTCTGCCCGATGTGAAGACCAACTGCTGCTGCTAGAAGAGCCGACGGGGGGAACCAGGGCTGTTGTTTGAAGCATGCAAGCTCTGCCCTTAAAAAATCCTCTGATGCAAAGATGACGCTTCGGACCCCAGGCTTTCTACCCGCATTCCTTACCGCTTCCAGAAGAGGGAGCTGGAGGTGTTTTTAATCACCCTGCAACAACCAACCAGTACTATCTACAGTACAACGTGAAATGAGAACAGATAACAGATGGAATATTTCTCTAGTAACACTTGACTGATTAAACATAACAGAAAAAAACAGAGGAGACAAGAGACAAACGAGTTGAGGGGGGAATAAGAAAAAATCAACAGCATGACGAGCCACACTCATTTAAACACATTCATCAGACTGCTTACATCAAGAATCTTTTAGTTTTTCCGTTAATTTTGCTTTGACATGTAAAACTGACACCTAAGACATTTAATGGTGTCATTCTTTGATGGAGTTTTACTTGGGACATTGCTGTAAATAAATAGCATGTCTTAATATATGTAATCTTTATTTCTAACCTATTTTTATGCTTTTAGAAAAGCTGAACTAAAAAACCCAAACACTTGTATCATTTTAATCTGTAGATAAAAGTTCTCGAACAGTGTTTGTGTAATTAGGTCATTAAAAAGACTTCATTGCAAACTGAGAAGGTCAAACTATTAGATTAATGTGTGTTGGACTTCCAGGTTGGCCTACACACC